>JAOTQH010000040.1:2424888-2435070 GCA_025631255.1 Cornus kousa
GTTTTGGGTTGGTGTTGATGGTAATTATTTTGGGATTGTATATGTGTTTTTGTGTAGTGATTGATGATATATTTGGATGGTGATGGATTGGTGCTGTGAATTTTTTGATGATTCAAGGTTTGGATAAGAGTGTGGTGGTGAAATATCTGAAGATGTGTGTAAATTTGTCTGCCTGCAATTGGTTGAAGGATAAGATCTGAAATGGGGTTACCCAAAATCTAGGTTTTTGATCACCAGTGGCTTGGATTCTTCAGGTACAGTCACTACCTTGGTTACAGTTCTGTCTTTTCTGTATTCTTGAAGGTTAAAGATTTCTGGGTTTACAGTTTTACCTGTTATTATTGTTACTTTTTTAAAATTATAATATCTGGGTTATTTCATTTTTTGTTGTTGTTGATAATATGAGTCTTTGGTTGCTTGCAATTGATTAATTTCGTGTTCTGCATTTATGTTGTCTTATTCATTCTCGTATGACAGAAATTTCTTATTCATATTATTGAAGATTTAAAAAAATAAAAAATAAAAAAAATTGGAGATTTAGATAATTATTTGGATAGGAAAAAAGGGGTTTAGGTCTTTAGTGGGTTAATATATATAATCTTTTTGGCATGAGGTTTTTACTGTTAGATCACAAATTAACGGAAATGGGTGTCTATTTTGCTGGAGAATTTGTCTGTGTAATTTAGAATGGTTTCTTCAATTTCTCTTTCTTAATGGGGTTGTGATTTTTATGAACATTTCTTGTGCAGGAAATGAATGTAAGAGGCTTGTGTTTTGATGTTGTAATTCAAGTGGGGTTCTCCATCTTCACATTAATCCTATTGGGGGCATAAATAAGATCCGAAATTTATCTGTAGATGGATTAAAATATCAGTCCATTGGATGCAATGTTAAAGGCATTAGCATCTGGGTTGTTGATTTCGTCACTTCTCTTCTCCATTTCAGCTGCTGATAATGGATTCCCCAGATGTAATTGCGACGAGGAGGGCTTTTGGAGCGTCGAAAGGATTATGGAGTGTCAAAGAGTGAGTGATTTCTTAATAGCAGTGGCCTATTTCTCGATCCCAATTGAGCTCCTTTACTTTGTTAGCTGTTCAAACGTTCCATTCAAATGGGTACTATTCGAGTTTATTGCCTTTATTGTTCTATGTGGGTTGACCCATTTACTAAATGGTTGGACTTATGGTCCACACCCATTTCAGCTAACGTTAGCACTCACCATATTCAAATTCCTCACTGCTCTAGTCTCTTGTGCCACTGCCATAACCCTTATCACTCTCATACCTTTGCTTCTCAAAGTGAAAGTGAGAGAATTTATGTTGAAAAAGAAAACATGGGACCTTGGTCGAGAGGTTGTAAACATAAAGAAGCAGAGAGAGGCTGGGTGGCATGTTCGGATGCTCACCCAAGAGATTCGCAAGTCCCTTGATCGGCATACGATCCTGTACACAACTTTGGTTGAACTTTCTAAGACATTGGATTTACAAAACTGTGCTGTTTGGATGCCTAATGAGCATAAGACTGAGATGAACTTGACACATGAGTTGAAAGGGAGGAATCGTCTGGAAAGATATAATTATTCAATTCCGATTAATGACCCAGATCTTAGAAAGATTAAGGAGAGCGATGGAGTTAAGATACTTGATCCTGACTCGGCACTTGCTGCTCCAAGCAGTGGAGGGTCTGATGAGCTTGGACCTGTGGCTGCAATTAGGATGCCAATGTTGAGGGTATCTAACTTCAAGGGTGGGACCCCTGAACTAATTCAGACTTGTTATTCAATATTGGTTTTGGTTCTTCCAGGTGGGCAATCTAGATCATGGAGCAATCAAGAACTTGAGATAGTACAGGTGGTTGCTGATCAGGTGGCTGTGGCTCTTTCCCATGCTGCTTTGCTTGAAGAGTCCCAGCTCATGAGGGAGAAATTAGTGGAGCAAAATCGAGCGCTGCAACAGGCAAAACAGGATGCAATGATGGCAAGCCAGGCCAGGAACTCGTTTCAGAAGGTAATGAGCAATGGATTGAGAAGACCAATGCACTCAATTTTAGGTTTGCTTTCAATGATGCAGGATGAGAATTTGAGTAGCCATCAACGAATGATTGTTGATGCTATGGTTAAGACCAGCAGTGTTCTTTCAACCTTGATAAATGATGTAATGGACATTTCAACCAAGGATAATGGAAGGTTCCCATTAGAGATGAGGTCTTTTCGGCTACATTCCATGATAAAAGAAGCCGCTTGCCTTGCAAAGTGCTTATGTGTTTATAGGGGTTATGGTTTTGCAATTGATGTGGAAAAGTCTTTGCCGGATCATGTTATGGGCGATGAGAAAAGGGTTTTTCAGGTGATTCTGCATATGGTTGGGAATCTTTTGGATGGCAGCAATGGAGGAGGCCGTCTAATATTTAGGGTCTACTCAGAGAGTGGAAGTCAGGGAAGGAATGATCAAAGATGGGCAAACTGGAGACCTAGTTTGGCTGATGGGTATGTTCATGTCAAGTTCGAAATTGGGATAAATAATTGGGATTCTCAATTGGTAGGCTCGAGTGTAACAGCAAAGTTGGGTGGTTGGAGATATTGCAGCAATGGAGTTGAGGAAGGCTTCAGCTTCAGTGTATGCAAAAAGCTTGTACAGGTGAGAATGATCTGTGTGCGCGCGTGTGTATATATATGTTATGAGCAGCAGATGACTCACAGCTTTAATAACTAGGATATTTATGATAATGCTAATAGCACCATATTTATGAAGTATCTAATTTCTAGAAAATGTCCAATGAGTAGTCTCTGGTTCTATTCCGGTAAGGATTATGAATTGCACAAACAAAAAAATAGATGGGAGTGTTGTTTTATATTCAGTTGCTGGAATTACGTATTTTGTGAGTACAAATTTTATTGGGTTTATGAATGATTTGGTCTGGAGTAATTCATGGCAGTGATAATTAATTTGGTTTTCAACTGCCACCTTTTTCCGCTCATAGAAACTGCATTCCTAGAAGAACTTCGCCTTTTACCATTTGGCATTTCTTAAACATTTTAAGGGCAACCAAATATCAGAATAGTCTCTGCCTTTATTTCAACAAGTTTTTTGTTTCTTAACATTTTTTTTGGTGATTCATTGACAGTTGATGCAAGGGAACATATGGGTGGTCCCAAACCCAGAGGGTCTGAATCAAAGCATGATGCTCGTTTTACAGTTCCAAGTTCGGCCATCTATCGTAATAGGCATCTCTGAATCCAGAGAATCTTCAGAACACCCAAATTCAAACTCTCTATTCAGGGGCCTTCAAGTTCTATTAGCTGATGATGATGATGTGAACAGGGCAGTAACCCGGAGGTTGCTAGAAAAATTGGGCTGCAGTGTTTCCACTGTTTCATCTGGGTATGACTGCCTTAGTGCTCTTGGCCCAGCTGTGTCTTCTTTCCAAGTCGTCCTTTTGGAGCTTCACATGCCTGATTTGGATGGGTTCGAGGTTGCCATTAGAATTCGGAAGTTTCGAAGTCGCAGCTGGCCATTGATTATTACCTTGACAGCAAGCTCGGATGAAGATGTGTTGAAAAGAAGCTTCCAGGTTGGAATCAATGGAGTTATTCGAAAACCGGTCCTTTTACAAGGAATTGCTGATGAGCTTAAGAGAGTTCTGCTGCAGGCAAACAAATTTGTATGATGACACGGAGCTGTAAGCTGCCACAATGCATCAGCCCCCCTGTACTTTCATGCAATTTCTGGAGTCTTCTTGATAGAATAAACAAACAGCATTGCTATGGGGAAACTCGCGCTCTTTGCGAAGGTTTCAGTACATGGATGTTACACAAACAACAATCAAATTCAAAATGGTATACAAAATTCAGCTTCTTTCTTTTTTATTGTGTTCCAGCATTGTTATAATTGCATAGCTAATCAAATTTAAAATAATCAATATTATTATTAACACATCCTTCCACTGGAAAACGAGAAGATGAAAAACTATATGAAGTAGACCTGTTAGGATAGACTGTAAAATTAATGTAGTAGAGATGAACATTTCTATGTTGTTGAGGGAAGTTTGAAGATTAATTAGTTTATACATTATGTAGACGTTGTTTATTGATGAAAATTTTGTTTTAACATGTATATGTGACAATGCACCAAAACTACAAATACTGTACAACTGGCATATCCAGATGCCCCATTTCATTGAGAAATCGTTTGTCTATTTTTACGTTTATGTACTTGGCTTCTAATCTTTAAGAAATCGTTTGTCTATTTTTGATCTTTTGTTAAGTGATTTGTTGGCATTAGTATGAAAATATGTTATCCAATATCACTATATCGGTAACACTAGTTTTGAGGGTGGGCGATGGTGTGACGGTCGCATGTTTGAAATTGGAAGCAGCCTTTGCATACGGAGGCAAGGCTGTCTAACCCTTTCCAGATTCCGTAACGATGGGAGACTTGTGGACTGGTTTAGCAGCACCATTTTAAGTTTGTCTGCACTCATTGCAATACAAATTGGATACTTTAACCTAGATTGTGCATATGGTTGGACGCTTTATTACATTAATTTCATCAGAAACTAAAATTTCTGTCCTACCTTCACAATTATCTTATCTTATGCATCTTATCCCAAAAGCTAGACTCATGCCATAAAAAAGCATTTATATGCATGTGGTTTGCAGATGACAGTTTGGGTAGTGCATGTTCTCTAAGAAGCCAGTGGAAATGGAAGGGTATGGGGGTGTAGAATGGGTCGTTTGTGTGTGTGTGTGTGTGTGTTTTTTTTTTCTGATAAAATGGAAAAAACAAATGGAAAAAACCAAGCATGCATGAATCTGAATTAGAGTACGTACATAGGCACTTTATGTTTGTCTCGATAGCAGCCCTGGTGGCCCATTTATTTATCCCACTAACCCACTTCATGAGGTCAGATATTTTAGGCACCTACAAGAAAAAAGTTGGTTTGAAGTTTGAACAGATACCGAGTAACATATATTATATATTTTATTATTGTATGACTTGACGTTAGATCCTTTTGGAATTAATGCCTACTCTTCACACACAATTCTCTAATTTGCCACCCACTGGTTTTGTGAGTCAATTTCAGTACAGGTCAGCATTGGTGGTATTAGGTGGTGGCTTATTTAGAATCATTAGGTAATAACTAAGATTGGTGAATTCCTCGTCATTTTGTGGTGGGCCTTAGGGACCATCAATATCAATAGATCCCACATACTGATCCTCTTTTTATCCCTTACATGTTATTCGTAATTATTTTATGATATTTTATAGTTGTATAATTATCATCAATAGTGATATTTTATAACAAGGTCGAAAGTTTAAGTGCCTGTGAATATTGGTCAGTGCCTAACTCGTTCATCCTCACGCTCAGTATGCTCTATTATTCCGCTATGATATCACAAATTCGAAATCGAAAACAATTCAATAATTTATATTTAAGAGAGGTTTTTTTTGTTTTAAGGCTGGTTAAGCAAATTCAGAGGATGTTGATGCTTGAAATATTAGGTATGATCACACACAGGGACACACATGTATATACAGAGAAAGAGAGGGGCACTTATGATTGAAACAAACCCCACTTGGAGTAAAATTTAACTTTAGCTTTTGCGTGGATAGAAGACTTGTGTCAAGGGCTCTGTATTTGAATATAAAAATAAATATTATATAAAATCTACGGAAAGAAAACTATACAAATTTATAGTTTGGTAGATAGGATTTAATTGGTGGCTTTTTGCTAAGAAAAAGTTGGCAAAGTAACATTACATTATGGAAATATATTCTAACGAGAGCAACTTGTTCCATAGAATATATATAGATATTTATATATAATGTATTGCATTGTTAATTTGCCTTGTAACTCTCATCTTTTAGAGCAACTTGTGGTATAGAAATTATATATATAATGTATTACATTGTATATTTTCCTTGTAGCTCTCATCTTTTAATATAAATAAAGTAGGACTCAATTGTTAAGAAATAAAAATATATAAATGTTGTCTGTTACCTATGTCTATTAGGATCTCATTAAAAGAAATTTAAAATAGAAAAGTTGTCTATTACCAATGTGATAGGTTCATGGAATGAAGCAAGTTTGTTTAAGTCAATATGCAATCAAATAACATGTAAGATGACTTAATGGTAAAGACTCCACTTTATATTATGGTGATTGGGCTTTTAAATTTCTTTAGACTGTGTTCGACTGTATAAAATTAGAGTTTTAAAAATGAAATTGGTAAAATTGGATAAAATTTTTGTTAAATTTTGTAAGTTACTTTTCTCTAATTTTACAAATTTCAATTCGAAAGTTTCAATTCTATGCAATAGAACACAGTCTTAAAGTCATTCCTAAGGAATTATTCCGATATTTTTTCAAAACCGCATGTGTCCAATGTTAAATTATGAGATGCTCTTACTAACCCGAAAAGATCATCAAAATTTCCAAATCCCAACCTTTATCATTTCAATTAAAGAAGTTTGTTATTAACCAAAAAACAATTGACCTAATCAAAATAAAACTACGTTGAAAGAGCATTTAAATAAGGGTGCCTACAACTAGTGCAGCGAACCACAATGAAAAAACTCACCCTAGCCACCTTATGTCTAAGACCTAGGCCTGAGTCATGTTGCGACTAGTTTAACTTAAAATGTAGAGACAACAATTAATGTCCAAATTACTTAATTAAACGAACATGATTCTTTCCATAAGCCGAACACACATTGGTAATAGACAACTTTTCTATTTTTAATTTATTTTTACAGTAAATTCATACTTCATTTATGTTAAAAGATGAGATCCTAATAGACACAGGTAAGAGACAAGTTTTATATTTATTTTTTGTGTGGCGTACCATTAAGCTAAACACTTATTGCTAATTGATGTCTTAGTTCAGTATTAAATTGATAACTCAAGAATATGAAAGTTCAAACCTCATTATCTATATAAACAAAAAAAAAAGAAACAAAAAACAAAAATTTTTAAATAACAAGGCAACCATATAATAATCACACACTCATATATATAAATATATTAATATGATACATGCATTTGGCTTCATGGATCATTTTTATACTTCCTTGAAGAGTCAACCAGCATTAATTACCCATATTAGTGTACTACTACGAAGTATTACTTATGTCTATATATATATATAATAGAATTGTTTATTTTTAATTTTAAAGTTGTAAAAGTGTTTGTAGCATAGACCCTTGTAGTCCCCCAGAACTAATCATATGAATTTAATTGATCAAATAATTAAACTTCCCGAATAAGATAATATCGAGCTTATTTAGGTGCTCCAAACTACTAAATTGGAAATTGCAATTAGTTAAAGAGTGCATTGGTCTCTTCATTGGGTATTGTACTATAATATGCTACAAAATATTTTTAATTAGATGATTAATGTAATATGGTATGGTAGCCAAAATCTTTGGATCTACCATTGAAATTGATGAGCACTTGAAAGATTCAAGACTCTGCACGTGCAAATTTTATAAATAATAATGATCAATCTTATTTTAGAAAATCATCAAAGAGAGCAAATGTCCTCAGGGTCATAACGGTGTTGATAAGGATCCAACAAGTAAGTTTTTGAGATCTCGCTTTCGAATCATAATCTTGACTTAAATGATGCTTGGAGGGCTGATACACACACTGTGAGAGAGAGAGAGAGAGAGAGAGAGAACAAAAAAAAAAAAAAAAGAGCAAATAATTGGTACATATATTATTATTATTATTATTTCTCTAGCTTATACACAATGGGTCTGTGTGGGGTCATTTGGGCCACGGCTTAGAAGCGTTGTTGTGTAGTGGGACTTAATATAAGCCCAGTTTTGGAGGAGGCCTGTTCGTCTATTGACAGGCCAATTTTTGGAAATTCAGAGGTTGCCGCATTCTGATGGACATGGCACACTGTGGAAAGTGCAATGGTGGTGGAGAGGATTGGTCATGGGGGTAAGTGCATTGTAGTAGCGGGGTGGTGGCGATGGTAATGTTGTGGTGGTGTTAGTTGTGGCGTTGCTCTGGCAGTTCCTACTGCAGCAATATAGTTTTGAGTTCAAAATCTCGCCTTTCCTTGCTGAGGAAGAACCCATCAAAGAATGGTGCAATGTATGCATTGATACATGAGGTAAGATTACGTATATCTAACCTTTTTTAAACTTCACAATAATATAAATCTGGTACTCTCAAAAAAAAAAAAAATCAAATCAATTTTTTTTTGGAAATTCAAATTGTACGGCATTGCAATAGGCAAAAAGTCAACAAGTAAAAAAGGAAAGGATAGTCTAGTCTTCAAACTCAAGACACATAATTTCAAAAATCTGACAATTTCTTTGTCATACATAGGGATGTCAATTTTTACCGCCCCGTCCCGCCCCTTTAATAACAGATATGAGAACACTTTTTATACCGTTGGGGCGGGTATGGATACAAAAATTGTACCCGTCGCGGGTCACGGGGCGGGTAAGGGTTCAGTATACATATCCTAGGGGACCTGCCCCGCCCCGCCCCGCTAAGCATATAACTATATAACTATATATATATATAATATTAATAACTTATTTTAGAGGCTTACCCAGTTACCCACCTCTTACAATTCTAATTTGGGATGTAAACTTGGTATTAAATTTGCTTTTGTTTTGGTTATGGTGGAAGTTGGAGCTTGAAATTTCTTGTGATTTGGTTGTATTAAACTTTTATTTTTTTTTTTATTATGTTCCCTGAATTATGTTATGTGCATGTTATTTTTTTATTTTTGTTGAGATACATAATTTCATTTATGGTGTGCCATTCTCAGATTTCCACATTTAAATAGCTGAATCTTAAGTTCCAAAAAGTGGAAGAAAAAAATTTGTTAGCGGGGCGGGCACAAGGACAGAGTATTTCCCAACGGGGCGGGGTTGGACATGAAAATCCAACCCGTCACGGGTCTCGGGGCGGGCATGAACTTGACAAAAATTAAAAGAAACGGGGCAGGATTTAGGAAAACCCGCTCCAAACCCGCCCCGTTGCCATCCCTGAACATTTCCTTCCAAACATTTTTTTTTTTTTTTAAAGGATTAAAATTATAAAAATCTCTACCTACTTTAAAAATTGTATATAAAACTCTCAGTATAATTAAAAATATTTTTGAATTAACAAAACTTATTAAGTTACCCTTAAACTCGTGACCGACCCGATAAATGAGTTGTCAAATTTGACCTTATTATTTAATATTAAATTAAAAATTATTATTATTATTTTAAAATTATAAAAATAATAGTGGGACAGAAATGAGTTATCAATAGCTAATAAGATAATAACCCATCTAAGATTAAATAATATTATTATAAAGGGACATTTTTTTTTAATTTTAAAATAATAATTACAACGTTTAATTTAATACTCTCCCGTCCCAAATTAAGTTTCCATCTTCTCATTTTTGGTTATCCCAAATTAAATGTTCCATTTGAGAAATCAATGTATATATATATCTATTGTAATATTACCAACTTAAACTTTTAGCTTGCATTGAACTTATAAAATATAAACCATCACATCATGTGAATTCACTGTGAACATATTTGGTAATTCATTCACTACCAATACAATAAAAGATATATTAAAATCCAACCTCTTAAAAAGTTAGAATCTTTACGTTTAATTTAGGACGGATGAAGTATTAAATAGTAAGGTCAATAACCCTAGTAAGCTTGAAAATTAGGGTTGATCACGAATCGGATCGGTTCGATTTTGGGTAAAATTCAAACTAATCCGGTCCTCATGGATTGGCTAAATCCGAAACTGAACCGATCCGTGGGGACTCTCAATCCGAACCAAATTGATCCGTGAAATAACGGATTGGTTGAATTCGATTCCCACGGATTAGGCTTTTCAAACAGCTCAATATGATTATATTGTAGTGTAGCGGCTTAAGATAGCAACTGGGGATCTCCCAGCCGCCAATAGAAATCCTTTCAGCAGAGGTTTACGACCTTAGTTTTCACCCCATCCGTAGGCGTTTCATCACTTCGACACCAACCAAACTCAGTAGCACCAGCAACAACAACATCATATATCTCAGTCAACCGCTAACAACCAATCTCAAAGTGGGTAGCCTCAACCCAACTTTTTGTTGAGATTTTATCTCATCCTACAACTGTAGGATTGAATTATTTACTCCGTGATTTAGGGCTAATTGGTAGGTAA
>JAOTQH010000040.1:2435911-2449160 GCA_025631255.1 Cornus kousa
CCTGCTGTTGCTGACGATCATGAGATTGACGATACAGAGGATCATGCTGCCGCTGACGCTGATGCCGAGGTTCATGCCATATCTGCTGCGGATTTGAATTTAAGACTAATGAGATGGCGTGCTCTGCCATCTCTGAACCTGAATATGTTGTCTTCTACCAAGTGCCTTCTCCTTGGAGCAGGTACACTTGGTTGCCAAGTTGCACGCATGCTTATGGTGAGTGTTTGAGAATTCAAGGTTAAAACCTCTTATTCTGCTTCTAGTCATGACAAAGATTATTTGTATTTTCAGGCTTGGGGTGTCCGTAAAATTACACTACTTGACAGTGGCAAGGTAGCCATGTCTAATCCATTGAGGCAATCCCTATATACATTGGATGACTGTCTCAATGGTGGTAATTTTAAAGCCACAGCAGCAGTTAGTAGTCTGAAGCGAATATTTCCAGCAGTGGTAATCTATTTTGTCCCTTGTAAATGTATGCAGGATTCAAGACTTAGAAAAAAAAAAAAAAAATTTTATGGACATGGGTTCTTTTTGTTCTCAGGAAGCAGAAGGTGTAGTGATGGCTATACCAATGCCTGGGCACCCAGTGCCTAGCCAAGAAGAGAATAGTGTGATTGAGGATTGCAGATGCCTACATAATTTGATTGATTCTCATGATGCAATTTTCTTGCTGACTGATACTAGAGAAAGTCGATGGCTCCCTACACTTCTTTGTGCCAATGCTAACAAGGTTGATCTCCTTCTCTCTCATACCTATACCTGTCTTGCCTGGCCTTTTGCTTTACCTAGGGTACCATGTTGACTTGATTTTCCATGGGTATGAGATTCATAAACGATGCTTAAAGAAATGGACAATCGTTGCAAAGTAGAGGAATCCAACACTTGGACACACAACCACACCTACACCCATAATTGAGTCTGGAATATAGCCCCATACCTTGTATTTTCTTTTTTGGCATTTAATTCTTGTGTCAAACTTGGTCTCCATCTCGCTTCATGTTTCTGTCTCTAAAATAGTTGGATTTAGTTCTGTTGATTAATTTTTACTAATATGCTCTTATTAATTCATCTGCAGATTACCATCACTGCAGCTTTAGGGTTCGATAGCTTCTTGGTTATGCGTCATGGTGCTGGTCCTATCAGCACTAATGATGATGGTAAACCCGAAGCTGTGAATGCTTTATCTGCTAAAGTGGCAGACGTTTCCCTGACAGACAGAGAAGGAAGTCAGAGATTGGGTTGTTACTTCTGCAATGATGTGGTTGCCCCAATTGATGTAATATTCTAAAATGAAATTGATATTATATTATATTTGCGGTAGTTATATTAATCGCAGCATTGACGTTTCCATTCTTTATGCAGTCAACTGCCAACCGCACTTTGGACCAGCAATGCACGGTTACACGTCCAGGGCTTGCTCCCATTGCTTCTTCCCTTGCAGTTGAACTTTTAGTCAGCATTCTGCATCACCCTCATGGGTAAATCTTGAAAACTATTTGAACTAAGCTCAGCTATTTGCTGAGTTCTGAGTATTGAGGACTTATTTAATGGAGTATTGGGGACTTATTTATCGGAGAGTTAGTAGCTTAAAAGAAATTTTATATTTTGGTTGCTTGCCATGTTATCTACATCCTGGTTCAATTGTACATGTGCAGGATATTTGCGAAAGCTGAGTTTGCGAACTCTACTGACAGTGGGAGCACTGAACAACCTCTTGGTATTTTACCCCATCAAATTCGAGGCTCCCTCTCACAATTTTCACAGATGACGCTCGTGGGTCACTCGTCAAATAGTTGCACAGCTTGTTGTTCAACTGTAAGTATCAGCCGATTGCAATCTCTTTAGGAAAAAATTAAGAGAAGGTGTTATTCTGCAAGCTAATGTGCTATAGACTTATAGTCCCCAGTTAGTCTTCTTGATTTTGATTTCAGTTCTCTTTGGTTCTTTGGTTATTCATTCAAAATCTGCATTGGTGGTTCAAATACCTGTAATCTCTAAGCCATTATCTGGTAGTCAATAATAAATAGGTACGTGTGTGGGTGCTGTTGAAGCTGGCTCACTATGTCGACATTGTTAGGGTTTTGAATGTTAAATACCCTTGGGCCTTTCTCTGCTGGGAGAATTTAAAAACACAAAAACTTTGTTTCCATGTTTGGGGCAAAACTGATCACAGTATCCAGAAAAGAAAATGGTGATACACATAAAAATAATTTTTTGTTATGCTATCAGAAATTTCGATAACAACAAAAATAATTATATAAATTCATTAATGCTCTCCTACTTGGTTTGGACTTAAGTTCAGTCCTCTTCCATTGAGCATATCTAGTATATAACGTAACATAGATTGCATTATAATTGAAGTTCTCAAGATCTTTTGACATTTAGATTTCCAGTGTGAAGTTGTAATAGATGGATTGTTTTATCTTTCTTCTTATTATTAGTATTTTTTATTATTCTTTCCAGTTATATTTATAAATTTTCAAACTGTCCAGGTGGTATCAGAATATCAAAAAAGAGGGATGGATTTTGTCCTTCAAGCCATTAATCATCCTACCTATTTAGAGGATCTCACAGGACTAACCGAATTGATGAAGTCAGCAAGCGCTTTTGACTTGGACTGGGATAATGAGATAGATGATAACGATGATGACAATTGTATTGAAATCTAAGGTAACATTTTCAATTTATCGAATCCCAGCCCTTCTAATTTTATGAATTTCCATCTGCTACAATACCTTTGCCAATTGTACAAAAACTAAAGTTTAGAATGAAATCCTTTCTATTCTTTATTTTTCAGTTTTACCTTCAATTTAGGGATTATTTGGGGAGTTATGATAATTAAATTAATAAACTGTGTTATTCTAGAATCTAAATGCCCGACAATTGCTTTAGTATGGATGTATCACTATAATCCACAAAGTAGGTGGAGATGAGAGGTTATTAATTGAGTTTTCGAAGTGCCATTGCTCTAAGTGATCATTAGGAATCTGAATATACTCAAGAGAGATATCAGTTGAGGTTGGCTAGGAGGTAGGCCCCCCCTTTAAGTGGTGCTAATAGCTAATGCTTGCAATTATACCCTACAAAATATACCAGAATACTGGAATTTTCCTTCATGTTTCTTTGTTGTGACAGTAGGTGCTACTAGTTCTTTGCTGACAACTTTGAATGGTGAATAATGTTTTCCAAATAAAACTTCACCGGGACCATATCTTCTTTAATTAGGAATATAATGTAGCGTGTTTGATAGAAAATTATAAGGGAATTTTGTCCAAAGACCTCTCCAAGAAAGTGGAAGATATTACTGCAAGATGGAACAAGTTCTAAATTCTTTGCATAATTGAGGTCAATAATTCTGTTGGTTATCCTATAATGATTTGTGTTCATGTTTCTGCTATATAGAATAATGGAAATGGTTCTTAGAGAGCAGAACCGCCGTAAGCAGATCAACATGGGTTTGTACAGATTGAAATTGTGTTATAAAATATTAGGCATGAAAAGTTTCATGTGATGTGTGCAGTTCAATTCAAGTGGCTTTTGCTCCTAGCGACCTAATATTACGTCCCTGCAATGGCAGCCGAAATTTGTTTCGTTCTGACATCATATATTATGTTTTGTGAACGTGTATGTAATTTTTTGATGGCTCATTTTGAGATCATAATGCAATGGAATATTTATGGAACCAGAAACACACCAGAAAAAGTGAATCCGAGCATATGTTTTTGGCATGGTATGGTCACACCTCAGGGAAGAACTAGAACTCAGTTCTTGACTGGCACAATGCTGGCTTGAGTACATATGCAGCACATTCATTAGAAGGAAGAAGCCCAGCAACTGTCCCTAAACTCACACAAGGGTAAGCTAGCCCCAGCAGAACAAGCATGTCATGTATATTGAAAATGGATAATGATTCGTAAACCGATTTGTCTAGCAGAATGGTTTGCATCCCGGAAATGAGTCTCACATTTGAACTTATGCAGACATAAACCTAAAAGTTTGACAAATCAGTCTAACTCGATGAAAATTGGCACCATCCCAGATTCAGGAGAACAATCATGTCATGTATATTCTTAATGATCATTATATTGAAGAAAAATGGAAAGATTCAAACAAGTCATCCGCTTTACTACTTCGACACATTGGATCTAGGAGTTGGACACACTTCTCCTTTGTTGTTTTCAACTTACTAGAAGTTGGTTTTTGCTTAATAATTTTTCCCGGGAAATGATACTAGGAACTACCCAAAAAAAAAAAAAAAAAAATGTTCTGTCTTGAGCTACATTATTTTTTTATTTTTAGATTCAAGAAGGGAAGTGTCTTGAGTCCTAATATCACATCCTTAATTTTATCCAGCACTCCAACTGGTACATTTTGATAAAAAGAAATTGGGTTGAATATCAAATAAAGTTGGCAAATTATAAATATAGAGCAAGCTAAAATAAAAATGCTTCTTAATTGAACTCGTTTTATTTTTATATTTTTCTAATGAGAATTTTGTGTATAAACAAGGAAATATTGGTCGATGAGCTCAGTTTGAAGTGTATCAGGACTTAGCTCTTAGCAGCCCCAGAGATCCGGTCAAAGCACCAGTGGTCTAGTGGTAGAATAGTACCCTGCCACGGTACAGACCCGGGTTCGATTCCCGGCTGGTGCATAATCTCTTTTTTTAACTTCATTTTCTATTTTTTTAATGTGTCAGTGTCAGTGTCAGTGTCAGAGGAAGGGATACATATAATAAATGCGTGTAATAAATTCATGAGAAAGACTTAACAGGACCATTTAATTGCTCATGGCAGCGTACATTAATTAATTGATATCAATTTCTAATCCTCATCAAATATCTTGTCTGCGTTTGATACAACACGATTTGGTTTCTACCATCAACAATATCTAAACACCTCTAAATTTCATTTCTACCATCAACAATATCTAAACACCTTTAAATTTCATGTAGATTTGTATCATTCTTCATGGATTTGATACTACTATTATCATCTCACTATTTACTGGATGCATTATGTTATTCTTCTGAGTTGACACAGTTTCTATATTTCATCAGCACAACGAGAAATTGCGAGAAAATGATCTATGGGGGCAGAGGAAAAAGCTTCTCCGGCCAAAATAAAGCCCTGTTGGAGCAATAACAATGTTATCTCCAAAACTTCTAAACATTTTTTCCAGTGTTAGTTTATCTTCCTCCCAAATGAGGTCTAAAATATTCCAAGAGATCAACTAAGTACTTGAAAGCACACAATTAACAAGCAATGGTCTTAGTGAACCACAAACAGTTTATTTTTATGGATTACTACGTACAGTAGTACGATTTTATCGTTCAGATACATTATGAAGTTCCGTAGGACATAAATTACTGGTTCCTCACATTCCCTTACTCCTCACACCACAAATCAGAATGCGTACTTGAGGTCTGAAACAGAAGTAATGAAGCTTCTGGCAACCAATATGTACTTCATAATTCAACCAATTTAATACTTTATATCATAAAATAACTACGAGCTATCTAAGACGAATAGGGTAGAAGTTACTATAATAACAACTTTACTCAAATCATGGAATTTTGACTATGTCATACATTTTAAGTGCACCTGGTTTGATTTTAAGAAAATTTTCTTATTTTACTAATATCATGACTGGAAGAAAATCATTCAATAAGAAATAGAAACAATAAGAAAAGGATAAAAACGATACCAGCAGGAGAGACTCAGGTATATTCTTGTGCACAAAATGTGGTCCATCATCTATTCCATCTTTAGCAGGTTCACCTTCACAAAGTCAGGCATCACAATCCTTGAAACCTGGCAAGTAGCACTAACACCACTAAAATGCTTATAACAATAGAAATTGAAACATGATCGGTTCGGTTGCATGGAATTGGAAAAAATTTACTTCAAATCACAATCTTTGAAACCTGGCAAGTAACACCACTAAAATGCTAATAACAATAGAAAGAGATCAAATAGAAAACAGACTAGATACTGAAGACAGTATATCAATGAATTGCATAGTGGATTTACTAACAATAGATAATATTGTTATGTTCGGTCGCATGGAATTGGTGTCTTGGAATTGGAGGAAATTTACTTGATAGCATATAGGATTAAGAACTGAAACAGTATCAACATGATTGCAAGACCACTACCTAAAGAAGCCCATCATGAGCATATACCTCTTTAAAAAAAATGCATTCAAGAACATAGCTTGATGGACAGATGAACAAAATTTTCATTCCCTATTTATTTATTTATTTTAAATAATATATACAATTATTTTCACTCATTATGCATAATTAGTAACATCTGTTGTGGGAGCGTGAACTACAAAATTAACTTTACAGAGCTGTTTATTGTATATATTCATTAGGATATCCTATTATGAATAAACCATAAACCCAATTATTGTGCTGGGGCTCACTGCTTTTAAGGAACTCAATACAATAATATAGAAAGAGCATGACTGCAGTATGTAAAAGAAAGAATTTCCCTAGCACCTGAAAAAAATACTAGTGAAGTTCTATATGATAGTATGATACAACTACAAGCAATAGATTACAATATATTCCTCGTACAGTTATAAACTAGTATGATCTCAGGAAGAAGCATCTACACATTAAGTATAAAGCAAGCTAAAAGGTGCTGTCACTAAATTAAAGAAAAAACAGTGAAGAGATACCTGATCCAGAAAGGTAGGAAAACAAGATTAACCAAATGGCAAAAACAGAGGCATGTAGCTTTAAATCAGAATACTTCATTCTTTCATATATTTACTATCACTTCAATTTCTTTTGAGATAACCAAAATATCAGCAATTTTTAATAATATGTGCAGGTGTGAGTTCAATACACAGGGACCTTTGTGACCGTCTTTGAGTTGATGGTCATATCCATAGTGATCTAGAAACGATGATCATTAAAATTACCATAAGAAAGCTAACCAAAATTTATAATTCAATGTCTAATTTGTTACATGTTGCTTTCCAAGCATGATCAAGATAAGAAGAAACATCAAATCTAGGATGCCCATAAATGGTGCTTTCCACCAGAACGCACTGGATTTATTAGGCAAAACCCAAATCACAAAATCTAAACAAGGGATGCTCGTTTCACAGCTTCAGGTCATGCTCTTCAGAACCACTACTCTGGATTTGACAGAAAGCCCCTTTCTCCACCACAGTGCTGAGTCTACAAAAATGATTCTTCCTTCAATTCCTCATATATCCTACAACTTATCAAACTTTACTGCACATCTTATAGTCCACAAGGAATAACACGTGAGAATAAGTATATTTTGGCATCAAATTTTAGTTTGGAGAAAGACTGTGTGTATGTGCGTGCATAAAACTACAACTCACAACCAGTGAGTGTGGAAGTAGTAAAGTCTAATTTTCAGTTCAGTTCTATCACTATCTTCCGGTCTGGATCAGAGTCTAGCTATTACTTTCATCAGTTACTGAAATGGAAAAGAAGTTGATGCCAGCAATTGTATTATTGCTAACTTAACTCCCAGTGATTAAGAATTGAATGATAGATCAGATAATTTGATCAATAAAAAAATGCTACTGGTAGAATGAACAATATATGCACATACTAAAAGTAATAGAAACTGAAGATACTTCATTTTCATAAATAAGTGGAATAACGTACTTCGGGAGTACACAAACAATATATGTGCATTCTACATAACAGAAACACAGCTTGATGTTCATAAAGTAGTGTAGTTGTGTACTTCAGAAGTCCAAACTTCCCATACCTTGCAAGAAAATACAAAAATCAACACCTTTTTCTAAGAATAGAATTCTCCAATGTGCAAAGTTCTGATATTCACAGCATGTTGAACTACTTCTATTTGTCTTCGTACAAAAGTATAGAAGCTAAAGAGAACTACCACCATAATCAGATACTGAACTCCAATAAGGTAACCAATGAAGATAAGAGCTCAATAGTGCAGTTGCCAATCCACGCAGTCATCGAAGTCGAAACTGCTTGCACAGTCCAATAATGCATTTTGTTGATGCTCATAACGGCATATATAGTTCAACCCAACAAGAAGCTCACAGATAGCAGCCTCTGTCTTGGTCCTATCAGCGAAATACAGCGTCTGAAGCAAAAGTACATTTGTTCGGGTGACAATTTGCTGTTGTTCAAAATTCCGCTCACTTTGCCACCTGATCATGCTATGTGCCATGGGTGCAAGCCACCTAAGTATCCCATCGAGCCTCTCTTTCCAATCATGGGCAAGAGAAGCATCATATATTGCCAAATCTTTGAGATAAGACTTCAGATTAGTCTTCAAAGACATTCTTAAGCTTGTAGGTAACATCTGATACAGATCATCCCTGGCTTCATCACCGACTAAATGTGCATAGCGAAGTAGCTTCTCTATGACAATTATGACATTTGCGTAATGCAAGGCTAATGCAGAGCCCCCAACAGTGCTAGGAGGAGCGTGTACTATTAAGCTGCTTTTGGGGCCCAAGCGTGAACTGCTTGTCACACTACACTTGGCTTGTCTTTGATCTTCACTGAAAGGAACGCTAAACGCGGCCCGATTTAAGGAACTTGAATGATTTGGGTGATCTCTCTTCACACTATTTGCAACACTACAAACCCCTGAAGTTTGACTACTTCGATCATCATAACCAATGTGATCATCTTCATCATCCATTTTAGAAGCTGAGCTGCTCAAACTAAGGCATTCCAAGAAAAGCTTCCCAGGACTTGTTCCACATGCAAAATTAAAATCATCAGGACGAAACAATGGTGGTGCTTCACCTCTATGTGATGCAATATGGGGCCTCAAATTTGCCCCCTTTTTCTCCACCACATTTCTACCAATCAGTCCTGAATGAAAAGCATTATTCCTGCTCAAAACTGGTCTTAGAGAATTGGAAACAGTGCGTTTTATACCAATTTGAGCAGATTTCTGCCCACATTCCTCCTTCAAAGGAGGTGAACTAGCTCCATAACCAAATTGTGCCCCTGAAACAGAACGACTCATAAATTCTCCCCTCAAAGAGGCATCACCAAACGCCATACAAATCCTTGCATAAATTGTACACACCGTCCTCGCCAACAACTCCACAACCTTATCAAATGCCTGATTCCACAGCGAAACATCCTTGAGATGTCTCACATCCTGCTTCTGCCAAATCAATTTCTGCTCGAACGCCCTCCAACTCTCCTCGTGCTGGTTCCGCTGGAACTTCTTCGTGGCCTGCTCCAACTCATTCAACACCTCCATTTCAGAGTAAAGCTTTGCCGTCGAATTCACATACCTTTCCATCTTCCTCACCATCCCTTCCATGTCCTTCACCAAAAACCCTAATTCCTTCACATCAATCGCTCCACTCACTATATCCCCATACACATGCTCAAACCCTAGCAACGCCGGCACCGTACACTTCCTCCCCAACCTCGAGACCACACCGGCGACCCTGTTCAAGTCGTCGAGCTTCTCTGCGAGCGCGAGCTCGAGGAGGTAGGACTCGTCGGAGGAAACTAGGTTTTTCACACCCTCAGATTTCAAGATCTCGCTCTTGAGCTTAGAGATCTCTTGATTATTCAAAGATTTGTAGAGATACACAGTTTTAGACATCACATTAGCGACTTCAAAAGAGAGAATTCCAATAATTTCTTTGTGCTCTTGCAATTTTGTTGTTTTCTTCGAAGTTTCGAGAAGTAAAGCATGCTTGAGATTAGAGCTTACCTGGTTCCCCATCTTCAGTATCCAAGGTTCAGCCACCATTGCTACTTCAGTTTGCAGCGAAAGATTTTATGAGATCTGAAGCTCAAATTTCTCCAAAAGCTTCAAATTTTCTCATTCCAGAGTACTATATATTTTGCACATTTTTGCATCGAGTAAGAAGCAAATGAAGCCTTTTGAATATTCAATGTGTACAAAACCCGTTGATTCGATTCATTGCAAGGAATATTTGTAGATCTTGTATTGAGTGCGAAGTGTTGAAGGACCGCGAAAGGATTTGGTAATGAAGAAGAAGAGAATGTGTGAGTGTGTTTAGGGTGGATTGGAGTATGAATGGAAAGAATGCATTGTACAAGGTGTGAACGGATGTGGAGTGGTCATGGATTCTGTGCTGAAGAAAGTTGGAACAACGCAACAGAGAGGGTTGAAACTTGAATACGCGTAGAGAGAAGAAGAAGAGAGAGTGTGGAATAGTAGAAGAAGAAAGAAGAGAGAGAGAATGGAGGGAAAAGGGGGAATTGATTGATAGGTAAGAGAGAGAGACGCCAGAGGACATCTATGGGGACACTATCTCTCTCTAGCTCACGCACACATATGTAGTGGATTTGAAAAGGAAATGAAAGTTTGTAATAGGTCCAGCGTTTTGAGAGTTATTACGTCTGGACCACTTGCTTTTCCTATTACATTTTTGTCCCTTGATTTCTTTTCGATTATTCAAAATTGAGTAATGTTTCAATTTAGTGTTTAAATATGACAAGTTTATTGTTCTTGTGACGGAATTTTTTTAAAAAAATAGCATGACCTTTTCAAAATTTTCTTTTTATCATTTTTTGAGAAAATAAAAATTCAACTTCACTATTCAAGAATCAAAACCCTGTGATCACTTCTCAAAAGTTTAAACATTCTTTGACATACATAAAAATTCAACTTCATTATTCAAGAATCAAAACCCTGTAATCACTTTTCAAAAGTTTAAACATTATTTGACATACATAGAAATTTATGCATTACGTAACAATGTATAATTTTGTTTGGAAATCAATCTCATTGCCCAATTGAAATATTTGATGGAATTTCAAAATATATATATATATATAGATGAATAGAGACATTGAACAAAATTAATTTTTTATAATTATCGCGAGAATAAAGGAAACAAAAGGATTATCATTCTCTTATTTGAATAAATGCACGAAAAATGAATAAATTTGGTAATTAATTATCAAAAAAAAATAAAAATTGAATAAATTGGTCATGGTAGTAAAGTAAATAAAAAAAGGTTTCTAAAATTCAAAAACAATAACTTACAAAAAGAATCTCTCTCTTCTCATTTTCATAAAAATTTGAATATGACAGATCATTATTAGATGTTAGAGGTTAATAAGTACACGAGACAGTCATAAATTGTAAATGCCTTGAAATTTCATTTAATGGCCATGTGCACCATCAAATCAGTGCAAGGAATGAAATGAAAACACCAAACCTCACTTTTGAGTTCACATACAATAACATATTACAATAATTGCAACAAGTTCAAATGACACATATAATTTGGGGAGAAACTCTCCGGTACAACTTGGATTGGCCATTTACAGTAAGATTGATCACTCTTCCAAATTTTATGTGTTAAAAACATTTTTGGAAGATGTTCAACAGACCCTAGCCACATAAATCCATGGATTCATATATATATATATATATATATATATATATATACATCTTCGAATACTTACCATTTAAATTCATAAATTTTTAGACCTTTCAAATCAAACCCAAGACATCTGCACTTGGTAAAAATTGAATTCAGAACGTCTCGTTTTTCGGTTGGAGGCTTGGAGCTAATGGTTCATTTCAAAAGACCCCTTAATCATTAGATCACCACCCATGCGAATTAGATTTATATATTTCTCTTTAAAGGGCTAATATTAAAAATGAATATGATAATAACAAGAGTAATACAACAAAATCACTATAGGTCCCTTCCTAAAGTGACCTAAATTTCAAATGAGGTTAATAAGAAGAATTTTTGGATGAATATACCTTAATTAAGATATTTTTTAAGTACCGTTTTAATGTATAAAGATTGAATTTTCGAAAAAATATGAGATAATTGAGTTAAACTTATTTCAATTATCTCTAAAGTCACAAAGAGTGAATCTTAGATAGAAGATGAATTTTTTTTTTTGTTAAACTTCGTAATTTGTAAGTACATATTTTGTAGAGGAGAGAAAATTCAAAATTAAAAAATAATCAAAATTACTGTGTCCTTAGTTTAATTTTCTTAATTAAAGAATCTGAATTTGACTATGATAATTTCATTCTAATGATCGATTCGGAAAATCAAACACCGGAACAGTAGGCACTCATGTTCAAAACAGTTGTTGGAGGATTTAAAGATTCTGTGTTTTACAACCATCTAATTTTATGACACCAATGTCATTCACGGAAGAGTCCCACTATAAATGGTAATAATTTTAGATTGTTAAACTATTTGTTCATCCAGTTACATTTGGTGGACTACAATGGAACTCACTTGAACTCATCCAATTAATAGGTTCAAGTTTAATATCACATTATTTCCAATAAATTCAATTGTAGTACTAATTTGTTAATATCCGACATGGATGGGTATAAAATATAAATGCTAGGGAGATTGTGAAGATAAGATATTTTTGTTGGAGACTGAGTTTGGCAACACTGCCATAACTACATATTATTCTCCCCGTATCAATTTAGATGTAACTTTTGAGGAGTAAAAATCTTTAAAGGGACATGTCTTGTTTTGCTAGAAAGTTATTAATTTGTTTTTTTAAGTTTTAAATATTTAAGTTTGAAATTTTAAATTCGAAGGACATATATAAAAAAATGTAAAATATATTATTTGAAAGAAAAAAATGACACCTGTTTTGGAACTAACAAAAAAAATAAAAATAAATTATTAATTTTTTTTTTTTCTTTTCTCAGAGAGTATTATTATATTTTCAAATCTCAAAACTTTACACCAAGTGTCAGATTATTTGAATATGGGCTTTTATGATATTATAATGATTAATCTACTTCATTGGTATGCTTTAGTAGATCTTTGTCTTTTTTGCCAAAAATAAAAAATATAAATAAAAATAAATAAATAAATCTTTGTCTTGGGCTAGAATGTCATTTCAGGAATTGACAGAAAATTCTGTTATTGTCAACAAATAAAAATATACTATTTCACTTACTCAAAAGGACAATCAATGTGTCAAATATAACATGACCTATTTTAAAATTGGAGGTAATTAATTATTTATAAAGTTATAATACTTTATTTTTATTCTTATATATCACATTGCACCTACCTTTGAGATACTTCATATTATATCTCCTTTATAGAATTAGATTATGTATCCCTTTATTATATATGATAGGGAAAATATTATACCTACCCTAACCTCGATAAGATTGATTAAATTTCATTATCAAGGATAATGAAATCTGACGTGGTTCAACAGGGTAAGAATAATCTTACCATAATTGAGGGAGGTCAAAAGGAT
>JAOTQH010000040.1:2510759-2521216 GCA_025631255.1 Cornus kousa
CCTAGTGGCTGGTCCATTGGGTAGAAATTTGAAAATCTAAAAATTGGTTTAACCTTTAAATATTGGGATATGCTGCTACCATCATGATTTTCAGAGACTAAATTGACAGAATCATGGAAAAGGATACATTAGGAGATCCTATAAAGAAAGTGTTGCTCATTTTAACATGAGTCTCAAGATAAGGTTTTTCCTAATCTAATTTGCTTAATTTGTTTAAATGATTACATATATTCAAAGGAGTTTGAACTCAAGGATTATTCTTTTTGAATATTTCGTCTCTTTAGATGTAAAATATCTTTTTTAAATAAAATAATTTTATATAAAATGTTCTTTTAATTTTTTTATTTTTCGGTGTTTGGCAACGGTCCATAAAATATTTTCTAAATTAGTTTTTGTGCACAATTAACTCTCTTTCTTCAATGTTCATCACCAACAGCCTATAAGAAATTGTACCTCCTAAATCATCACTCTCTCCTCGTTACTCGTTACTCTCACCTCTCTCTCTCTCTCTCTCTACGCTAAATCATTCCTCACTCTCCTTCTCATTACTTTCTCTCTCCATACCAAAACACGATCCAAATTTATTTGTTCTTCGACCAACCCAAATTTGTATCCATCTTTCTCTCTCATCTCACTTTATGCATACATATAGAGAGAGAAGACCGAAGATTAGATTTTTAGATTGGGAGAACTAAAAAAAATTAGTTGTTAAAGAAACGTAGGAGTTTAATAAGAATATAAATAGTTCAATGACCCAAGGAAACTTGTAAAAAATGACTTACGAAATTTTTTTTTATAAATTGTTTTTAATCATTTGGGAATAAAATAATTTATATAAAAAATAATTTCCTAATCTCAGTCTTCCAAAACACCATAAAATGAAAAAAAAAAATTATATATGACAAAACAAACAAAACCTAAATCATTACACATATCTAGTATTTGTAAATCATTCAAGGTTTAAAATGACTGCCTAGCGAATGGATTGATTCTTCGTTACCAAAAAAACACACGCAAACAGATGGAGTATAAGTTCATCCATTTTAGAAACAAACTTGAATTACTATGTTTGCCTTGGACTTTTGCTGGTCGGCATGCCCGCATAATGATAGACACTATGACAATTACCACCCCTATATATCTATATGTATAACTAATAATTTAATTACAGTTGTTAGTGAAGTTCGTCTGATTGTTTGCATATATTTTGTGATGGTGAATCATCGATTTTGTATGTTACAAAATTAATTAGTGTACAAATTACAGCTAAAAGATTATCATTACCACCCATTATCAATATACTAAGCTCACTGCATGTAATGTGTAATGATGATATTTTGTATTTAAAATACCTATAGTAACATCGATAGGCTTTGTCTATAGTAATTAGCAATGGAATGCAAACAAGATCATGCATAAAATAATGATTTAAGTGTTAAAATTAAATAATAAAAAAGGGGGAAAATAATGACGATTGGTCCATCTATTTAAGACAAAGATAATGTAACTATTGAAAAGAGTCCAGCTTCATTAAAATAATTCATGATATTTGGATATTTTTCAGCTAAAATCTGAATATACATATATTATATATTAACATAATCTTAGTAGTGCTTTATGGAGTGAGCCCATATCAATATATATAATACTCCGTATATGTGTGTGCTTACACGCGCACGCATATATATATATATAATATATATATGGACACACGGACACATGCAGATTGATTCTGATATTGTTGGCCAGGCATGATTCACGACCAAGCTCCTAGTTAGAAAGGGAAGAAAACTTGAATTTGACCCAAGAAAATCTCACCAATTTAACAATGCTTATGCGAACTCGGACATTTCAGCATAATTTAGTCCAAAGGCTTTCACATTATGACAATACGATTTTCCTTTGACCCATCAAAATCTCTACTAAATTAATTAAGGGAGTTTAAAAAAATAATAATAAAAAAAAAATTGCTATTTAATTTCTTCTTTTTACCTAGGGAAGAAACACATACACGAGTCTTTGGTCATTATTCAGAATAATCAGTTGTATCCAAATGATTCGCATAAATTTTCAGAAAACAAAATTCATCAAAAATTAACTTCAAGAGCAATATGGTATTTTACATCAAAGTTCACCTTCCATTGCACAATTAAACTCTGCAAAATTGACTGGTACACCATCCGGACGAGGGAGGAAACAACAATGCATTTCATCAATTTTTTCTTTCTAGGATTCGTTTTAAGTTTTTTGTTGCATGTCGCATTTAACATATAGGTTACAACCACAAATTATGATTCGTGCATCGGTGCATACCGCCATTGAGGGTAAATCTACTATTATTTTCTGAAAATCAAAGAGAAATGTTCGCAAATGACCGACTAATTCTATATAGAACATGTACATACGCAAAAAAGTTAGATTCAGTGTTTAACAAACTCTAGCCTCGGATATGTCTGAAAGAGGAGTATTTTTTTGACAAGCAAAAACATACAAGTGAATTAGTCTAATATGGACATACCAAAGCACAGAAGTACAACTGCAAAATGATCCTCTTTCTTTATCAACAAAACAGTCCCCAGAATTCGTTAATGTAAGAGTATCAACCTCCCGTAGCACCTGCACAAATTAAAACAGAATCAAAGAATGCCCCACGAACCAAAAAGAACTGAAAGGAAAAAAATCCGTGGCACCACTATACTATTTTATTCTACGACTTTCAAAAAGAATTTGGAATTTAAGGGACTTCAAGTTTCAATGACGGGATTAAACGGATTGACGCAAGCCCTCACATTACTAAAACCAATTGACCTAGAGGTTATTGCTTCATCCAACAGCATTTCTACCCACTTTCTCCAGCATTCAAAAATACAGACCTCGTGTCTCTCTTTTAAACATAAAACCCATGCATTTTTTCTCCATCTATTCCAACCGTGCATTTGATGAACAAACAAGAAGTAGATTTGAGGGCGAACAGTTGGGAATGGAAAATCTCAGGCTGCAAGATGATGTTTTGACTGTCATGCTGTCTTTTTTTAATATGAAAGCAAGCTTTTTAGTACAATTGTCACTAAAAATAAAATACAGCGCGTTTTCTAAGTGAACCTGAACCAGTTCAGTAAGGCTGTTCCAAAACTACGATTTAGGATTTCCCGAGTACAGTTTTCTCCAACATAAGTTTACAAATGGTAAGAATCCAAAACACGGTGTGAATCATAGAATTATATCCTCCCAGTAACTTGGAATAGGTAGGCAATGTGAAAAAAAAATTTGAAGTGTAGCATAAAATGAACTGCTTTTCTCTACTATTGCAACAATAGCTAAGCTGAGGTCTCTATATTTAGATTGATTATTTTCTGCACCTTCTCATGTTTTGCGTACCGAATTTGTTCAAGCACACGGGATGAGGCAGGAAACTATAGTAAAAAAACTGAATATTTTCAAACTATGCAGCTTAAAGTGCATAAGAAATGTTCGTTGCCCATTCTGGTCCCACCAGATGCTAGGAGGGATAATTGAGTTAAGACCCAACCTTTGGTATTATTGATTCGAAGTGGCTGCTCCCAGACCTGAACTCACCCTCCAAAGCTTAAAAGTCTCGAGTTTGTACCATTAAATCAATCAATGACACCTGCATCTTAGATTGCATTCAACAATTCAGGTTCTTAAATGCAAAGTAACGAATCAATAATGCGTTACTTACCATCTTTGCTTGAATTCTGTTGCATGTCAATCACTTCTTGCCGCGGCTGATTCACGTCAGAAGATTGAAATTCCTGCAAAGTGTTGCCTTTTGATGATGAGGGATACGACTGGGGAACAGAAAATGTATTTATGCTTCTAGTCATCTGCTTCTTAGCTGAAGAGGATTCAGCTGTAGAGCACAAGTCATCATCTGTTCTCAAGGTCTCAGCTTCACTTTTGCAACTTTGCAAGTTATCCTGTGGTGGCCTTTCATCCACAATGCATTTGGGTCTCTTTCTACCGAGCAGACCATTCTTGGAATTTTGCATTGAAGGCACCCTTTGATCACGAGATGAACTAGTGGGGCAAGGAGTCTTTTCCTTTAAAATAACCTTTGGAATGGGCAAATTTTCAATTCTTTCAGAATTATCGACTACTTCTTCACCTGTTTCATTTAAGTTATCAGCCTTTGCAGCCACTTCCTTTTCCCGCATAATGAATATAGCTTCTGTTAAATGATCTCTTGCCAAATCTATATCAATTATAGGCTTTGGATAGTTTAATCCCAACTCTACCCCTGCAGCCTTGAGCACAGTGAAGGGTGCATCCCAAGGATGATGGATCCATTCAGTAGGCATTCTTGCCAGCTCAGGCAGCCAAACCCTCACATATTCTCCCTCTGGATCAAATTTGAATCCTTGAACCTGACTCCGAATTAAGTGGGATGAAGAATATTAAAATACAATTGCAGGTATCCATATCAGTCAATTACTTCTAAATATATTACTCATTCTCTAGCAAATAGAAACATTAATTTGGTCCTCTTGCAGACATCAACAGAATCCATCTTCCTAACGTAGTGTTTGCTATGAGTGTACTTCATGACATGCACCACAAGACTTCAACCATTTCCAACAGTAAAGTCATTCATGAATGTTAAATCACTTTGTATTCCTCTTACATTTTTAATGGCTCTTGTAACTAAAAAGAGGGTATGAAAATCCCACAGAAAGTGAAGCAGTCCATCATATTACTTGTACATACATGTTTGATTTGCACAGGAGACTAATTCCACAATAACTAAGATAATACAGATAGCAGATCACCCAATATCAAGTACAAGTGAATTTAAATTCTATTAGACACCCAACGGACATATACCAGAGACAAGTAATAGATGATGAACAGACAAAATTTACCATAGGTTCACCTAACACCCTATTATGCAATGATTACAATCTAATGCTGGATTTATGTGTTTAATTGTTATAGGTAACAATATAAAACGATTCCATGTCCATGTGGCGTCAAATACCAGTGAACTTTTGTCTTCATTTTTTAACTCTTGAAATCAAGAAAGATGAAATGACATGAAAAACTTGTCCAACGGATAGTTTTAAAAAATTGTGTGAAAAATAAATTCTTGAAGACGGACTTAAAAAAAAAAAAAAGTGTTCCACATTTTCAAAAGCTTGGGCCCATATAACTGACCTGAAAATGACAGCACCTTAAAAAAAAACAGCATTTTCATTTTCAGAATTTTTGAAATGATAGCCAAATAAGAAGGATTTTAAAAATAAATAAATAAATAAAAAATGGGCCCATAAGATGTCCATGTAAGGAAAGATATGTCACTTCTACATAACACTGATTTTTTTAAAAAAAGTTTTTGAGGGGTTCTATTTTAAAATACAGTGTACCACGTCAATTTATTATGACATAGAAATTGAAAATGCATTTAGTATAATTAAAATTCCTTTAGTACTTACCAAAAGAAATGCCCTTGGCAAGATTAAAATACTGATACTGGGCTATTGGCCAAGGTGGCACGAGCGCTCCTCGCGAAATGAGAGTTGAGTGGTTCAAGCCCCATATTGGCCTGTGTGGTGTGTGTATACATGTGTTGCTTACCCACCCAAAAAAAAATTATTAAAATGCTGACATAGCTGCAGAAAATTAATTCACTGACGTACCTCTGGGCTATCTATCCGCTCAAGCTCATGACCATCCGGTAAGCCCCCTGAGATATATTGCCAACCAAGAATATCACTTTCCAAATCAGCATCCAAAAGTGTGTCCCAGAAGTATTTCATCCCCCATTGCCACGGAAGAAGTAAAAACTTTACAAAGAAACTCGAAACAATCACTCTTATTCTGTTGTGAATCCAACCGGTTGCCCAAAGCTCTCTCATTCCCGCATCAACCAATGGGTAACCAGTTCGACCCTGTCTCCAAGCCTTAAAACGGACCTGATCAGCATGCCAAGGGAAGTGTTTAAGGTTGCTCAGCAATGATCTTTCATGAGTAAATGGAAAGTTGAAACAAATATAGCGGGAATATTCTCTAAGCCCAATGGCCCTAAGATAAAAAGTCACACTCTCTTCCCCCGCCGAATTTCCTTCGTTTGCCCAAAGTATCTGCTTCATTCGTACACACTGGAAAACTTTCCTCACACTTAATTCCCCAAAATGAAGATATGGAGACAAGAGCGATGTGGAGTTCCCTTCAACCTTTAGCCTATCCTTTGAGTAGTCAACCAGATGATGTTCGAGAAATTCAGTTAGAGCCTTATCAGCATTGCTCCAACCTGGACACCATCCTCTTCCTAATAAAGCATTACTAGGTTTTTCTGATTCATTTTCAAGACCTAATTCCTCTATTGAATTCTTCTTCGCTAATCCTGCCATTAACACAAAGGAAATAATTATTAAATATTTCAAATTCATTTTTTTTTCTATCTGTGCTTTTTGTTTTGAGCAAAACTGTAAATATATTGATTTACCAAAGTATACATACGTATATACACACACACACACACACACACTGCTGCAACCAAGATATTGTCCAACAAGGAGCACATCTACATCTTTAATTTTTGCTGCTGGAAGTAGTTAAATATTCTAATGTTCATGTGCAGGTCAACTATGGCAACAGTGATGGCTTGTTTGCATCAACAGTGAATAAACATATTATAGTGTACATGCATGCTCATAGATGTACCTGAAGCTGGCACCAACCGCCATGGAGGAAGATGGGTCGTAGGTTCATTTTGCATGTTCAAGCATTTGTCCCAGTATGTATCAAAGGTTGTAAAAGCATGCCCATTCTCATCATATACATCCCATGGCTCATACAACAAATCTCCATTATAACTTTGCACCGCAATGCCAAGTTCTACAAGCTTTTCTTTGATGTTGTGTTCGCGAACAAGCGAAACAGGATCTGGAAAGGAAAGACTGCTCTTAACAATATAGTATAAACTTTTAAAAAAGAAATAAGTAATAAAAGTACCCTACTATATTAACCGTGTAAAAGATGGGATGCCCTGTTTAGGCCCAATGTTGAGTTGATTCTCAAATAACTAAAATAGGCTCTATAATTTAAGAATTATCTTTGCTGTGATACGAAATATTTTACATTAACTTTCAAATATTAAGAAAAAAGTAATGTATATATTAGCAAGTGATCAACACAAAACCATAAATTTATATACAGGATCAAGCCCGCACAAATTAAAGGATATGTAATAGAAAATTGCTTTGATCTCGACCAGTCATATTCATTCTCTCTCCCTTTTGGTTCATCTTATTTAGACACAATCCAATGTCAATGCATCTTCAAGCTGACTGTGCATCAGGCTGTCTGGTTATGTCAACTTTGCAAATAAATGAGAGAATAACCCTTTATGACCACTGTCCCCTGTAAAAGTGCGCCAGTAGTGCTGCTTAAGAAAAAGCTATCATAGAGCAAAATGAGGGCTTCTTAGTATAATGATACCCATACTGTTCTCTTCCTTTATCTTTTCTTTTATTGGTGTAACCATGTAATCCATAACCTATAATCTTTCAACCTCACACAGAGAGCCAACCAAATAAAATTTTTTGGCAGTTAAAACCTATTTCAACATTTCATCCCCATGGACAACCAAGCAATGCAAACGTTCCTTGACAGTTAAAAGTCAATACCTAACTCTTCAAGAACTTCCTGTATAGAAGCTCTAGATGTTCAGGAATCAATAGAAAGAAATTAATTCAACGGTTAGGAAACCATCAATCTAGTGAAACACCAGCCAATCAATAAGATAGAAATTGGTATGCGCAGAGAACCTGTATAGCACAAAACAGCGTGGAACTTAATGGCAAATTACAGCACAGATGAATAAGGGAAATTAAGCAACAGAACAAGAAGGCAATTGAAATATGCTAAGAAGAAATAAAAAATGCTTAAACAAAAAATGGCAGTATGTTATATGATTATAATTTATGTATATTAGTAACAATATGCAAAGAAGAACTAAAAAACTTCACAATTCGTTTAAGTTTGCGAGGCAATTCTATTACCGAAATAATGCTACATTGTGTAGAATGGCAAGTGACAACCAGATAAATTTCACTCGGAAGAAATGTGCAATTTTGACATGGAAAAATACCTTTATAATTGGATTTGGGCTACTATTGCCCGTCACTCTTGGAGGGGAAAGCTGAGAAATAGAAGTAGAAAATTCCCACATAGGACCTTGTTGCCTAAACTTGCATGGATTGTCACATAACAACTACAATTACTAGGTCCATATGTTATATGAGATCTATTTCGAGATTATTACATGTCAAAAACTGCTACTTCCTCGAAGTTCATTGAGAACAAAAGGCTCTCTTTATCAAGACTCAAGTGGACAAATTCTTTGATAAATAGAGAGCATAGATATCATTGGTATCACAACCAACTCCGTTAACTCCAGAAATGATAGCAATAGACTGTAAATTTTCATTCGCAATGAACTATAAGAAGTTCTGTGATTAACTATTTGACGGATAGCATTACACTGAAATGGATCTAAACAATATATACGTAAGAGATTGCTAAATGAAATATCACATCAGCAATAAAATCAAATAATATTTCATAAAACTAACATTGGAAACGAAAGAATGTGAAAAGGAAACAGGTTGCATTGAACAAAGAAATCAGACCATACCATAAAGATGGTTATATACTACTTTTGTTGCCCCGGTGGTATCGATGAACTCCAGAAGAGCAGCAAGGGTGTTCTGGGCATTGATTAGCACAAGTTCAGCCCCAAGGGATCTCAAGGATTGATCCAAGTGAGTTAAAGACTGCTTCAACCACCACCTTGAAACCCGACCCGGATAGAATTGTCCTTCTTCGTTGGGGCACCATATAAAGACAGGGAGGACACATCCTTCCCTAGCAGCTGCAGCTAGGGCAGGATTATCCTCAATCCTCAGATCCCTCCTAAACCAAACAATAGTCATGGAGTTGCTATCCATAGTTCACAGATTGGATCTTTCAGTCAGTCAAAGGTTCCTATCACAACACCACAGCAAAGCTTCAATCTTTCAGGTCAACTCAAATTTTTTTCTTTTCTCACGATGCTCTCAAAAACTTTACATAAATACATATTTTCTATCAATCCACAGCTAAGAACATCAAAATTGCCCAATTCAAGCAACCCATGAAACAACAGAGAATCTGAAACCTGAGCCAATGTTTTAATCAACAAAAAGGCTCAAATTACCCTAGAATATACCAAAACCATAACTGGAACTCCCCAATTAAGCATATGAGATTTTGCTGGGATTAGCTACGATATAGCAGTAAAATTTTAATGAAACCAGTGAAGACCCAATTCAGCCAATTTCTTAAAAGGTGGTTTAATAACCTGTATAAACTTCAAACCCTAAACAAACCAACTCAAATCTAATCCCCCAACTTAAAACCTTCCCTACATGTCTTCAGAATCCAAAACCCAACAATTAAATCATGAATTAAATCTCAGAAGTACATAAAATAAAACTCCTAAACCACCATTCAAATTGCAAAATTCACCTGAGATCATCACACAGACCTTGACCAAAACCCTAGAGACAAATCAAAAGATCAACACATGTGATGCGAGAAGGAGCAACCCATTTGGAAAGACGAGCTTAAAAAATAATCTCAGAAACCGTGGAGAGAATTCTAGACTTATTTCTCTACTAACAGTTTGTAAACAACAGATCAGATTTCATACTATATATGATTCCTTATAAAATATTAAATAATGTTATCCAGCAGGACCACAAATAATTACTTTTAAATAATGAATTCCTTTGATAATGTTACTTTTCATATTGTCATTAGTAATTTTCATATTATATAACATTTTAAGGAAGATCTTAGTTTGGTAATATATTATTAGATGTCACATCTTCAACAATCAGTCCCACTAACATAAGAGGTTACTGCATTTAATTTACCACATTTCAATGTGCACCCCTATGTTAATTGTCAATTTTGCATATAGTATTTTCTCTTTTAATAATGTCATTATATATATATATATATATATAAAGACATTTTAGTCATTTTATATTTAATTATTTTTTTACTCTTTTTTTTATTCAATTATAAAGGGACATTTCAATCTTTTATAGGTGTGATGAGTGTATAAAGATAAAAGCATTATTTAAGAATTTTGATATTTTATAATTTAAATTAGTAAAATATTAAAGGGTAATTTTGACTTTTTATAATTTATAATGGCAGTTTGGATCCAATTTTTGACAAGGATATGTTATTGTCTAAAAATAAACCAACTTAGTTGTCTTTATGTTAAATCTTAAGGGGTATTATTGTACTTTACTATAATTAAAAATGAAATAAAATTTAAAATGACTGTGACTTCACTAGTCACTTAATACTTAAAATACCCAAAAAAAAAAAAAAAAAAAAAAAAATATTATTTTATGATTATCCCTTGTAGCACTTAAAATTTT
>JAOTQH010000040.1:2541787-2566897 GCA_025631255.1 Cornus kousa
ATATTTTAGTATTTTCAAATAAGAGTTTGAAAGGTATTTTGGACCTTAACAATAATTGTTGATGTATTTGTAATAATTTTATTTAATTTAATCAAATTGAAAAGTCAAGTTTAAAATTAGATTATTTTGTTATTTAAGGCTGCTAAATTGACCAATATGTAGTTTTCCCTATTACTTATATATTATGCCACATTTATTGTACTATTAATTACCATAATAATAATAATTATGATGGTTCGTTGATGCATAAGGCGATTGTTTTAGCCCCCAATAAGATAAGAATTTCATAAAAGCACTATCGTTATACTCCTAATATATTAATTAGGTCGCATTTTTTGTTTTAATTATCATAATAATAATAATAATCACAGTAATTTGTGATTGTGTAAGGTGCTATAAGGTCTCTCTAATGGGAGGAGTTGCTTTATAAAAGTGATCTCATTATATTATTTATATATATTTTTTGACCGTATTAATTATGTTTCGTTTATATTATTTATATATATTTTAATGTATTAATTATGTTTTGTTTATTGTATTACTTACCAAATAAATACAAATGCTCTTCTAACTGTTAATACAAGTTTTTTTAATAGAATAATTTTATCAGTACTTCACTTTATTCTATGAACAATTTCACACTTTTTTGACTTATTTTAATTTTAAAATTTTCTTATATATCAATACTTGTTTAACATTATACATCTTGGATTTTGTAATTTACTGACTCTCTTGCATAACAATTGCTTGTTTGAGTGCATAATTAAATTACTATCTCTTAAAGCTAAAGACATAAATAGCTTTTTCAAATTTTATTGACTTTATTACAAGATACGAAAAGAGAATGAATTTTAAATAAAAATTATTAGTATTAATACAACGTAGTTAAAGTAAGAAGACTTTTAATTTTTAGTGATTTGGGTTTAAATTTTAAATACTCTGAGTGCAATCTCTTGGAAATATTATAAAGTCGAATTCTTTTTATTTTTTTCTTTAATAGTAACCTGATTAAAACATGACAAACCGAAGTCATATGGTGATTTAACATATGTATTAGAAGAGAACAAACATAAGTTTCGTACCAAATTAATTATTGTACATGATCAAACAACAGATTGAACTATCACATTATAGAATTTTTTTCCCTAGACGATTATCATTGCTGTGATCAAATTAATTGCATGACCTTCTTTAACGTGCGCTTGATGTAACACCTTTGACTTTTTTGCCTCGCCCAGGAAAAAAATGTCCAAGCCATGACCAAAGACATCGGTGGTCAAAATTGATTATATATATATTTTATTTTTCTTAATTCATATATGTGTGTGTATATATATATATATATATATAACATGACAAATGTATATAATTAAGCATTGTGGGATCGTCTACATTGAAAAATCTTTTGAAAAATTGTCACATACTTCTAGATATATATATGACCTCCTCCAACTTGACAACAAAATCTTCATTCGTTCCAAAAGAAAAGGGGAAAAAAAAAACATAATTAGTTTATTTTATGGTTCTTTAGAATGTTTTGATTAAAGGGTGTTGTAATCATCATAAACTTGTGGTCCTTCGAATTAAGAACTTAAACAATTATTATGATTGCCTGAGTTCAGGTGAGGAAGTAATTATGATTGAATAAATTAATTATACTTTATAAACAAACTAATGAAGATAAACATAATCACTAGAATGTGCATAGATTGTATTTTATTATTTTCATATATTTACGTTTTAACATTGAATAGTTTTGAACTACAGTTTACTTCTATTTTAATTTTACTCTTATACATAATTTTAGAGGATTTTTGTAAAACTTTGTAATCAAGAGTAGTGATATTCACCCTGAATACTTGTAATGAACTGCCTAATCAAATATTTCTTTATTTGTTACATAATTGACTAATTAAAAGAGTAAGTTTATCAATTAACTATTTGTAAGAATCATTTTACCAATTAATTGCAACTATTTGTAAGAATTATTTTTCTATAATAAATGAATATTGTAAAAAAAAAAATACAATAAGTCGTGTTTGGAAAAAAAAAAAAGAAAAGAAAAAAAAGTGGAAGATGTAGATATTAGAAACTGACGGAAGTTATTTTGGAGGAAATAAATAGAATGAAAGAGAACGAAGAAAATGACACAGTTGAAAATTTCATCCCATTTATTGTTTTATAAATCTTTGTTTTGGAAATTGATTTAAAAAATTAGCTACTGTAATTTTATGATTTTTATCAGTAAAAAAAATAAATAAATAACATTCCCCTCCCTTTCTCTCATAAAGTTCCCAAACAAAGTGAAATGCGGAATACTCGTATATCATATTCTATTTATTTTATTTTTCTTTCTACACCTCCGGACATGGCCAAAGAGAGAGGAGAGAGAAAGCGCGTATGGAAACAGAAACAGCTAAAATGGTTTAAAAGTTTGGGAGTTTCAACTGCCAGAAAAGAAGGGTCATAGTGGATCACACACAGAAAAGTTGTCACTACAACAACAACAACAACAACAACACTCTTCTTGCGGAATTGCCGCTCTCTCTCTCTCTCTTCTCTCCCTTTCTCTCTCTCTAGGGTTTGGAGCACTTTCTTCTCCGACAGCAATTCAATCGGTACTTTCTCTCTCACTCTCTCTCTCCTCGCAAACTCCAATTTAGTTCTTACGCCTCAAAAGCACCAGAATTTAGGGGTTTGTGAAGGTTTACTAAGTGAATTTTGCTTCTTTCATGATTTTGCAATCGAGAATTCTATATTTCGTGTTGTTTTAGATCGGTTGATATGTTGAAGTGCGCTTGAATTATCGGTTGATTGAATGGTCTGTATCAATTTTGATACCTACAAGCTTATTTTCTTTTTGATTGCATGCTTTTGGATAATTTGAGGTGTTTTGTTTGGGGCTAAGTTGACTATTCCATTCTGCAATTGGTGCAAAAGGAGATTTTTTACAATGCAGAATTTGAAATGGGATTTTTTTTTTCATGGTATTTTAGATTTATGGAATTTTGTTGAATTCAATGGTTGATAGATTGGTGCATTTGGTTTTCAACATTTACACCCATTATTTTCCAAACTTGTTTGTGAATTGCTGGCATTCGCAATTGTTCAAGATTGAATGACAAAATGTGAATCTAAACAGCACTTTGTTGATCAATTTTATATATATTTTTCTTTCTAATTGTTAGTTTATTTGTTTAAACAGAGCGCATGGAAGTTGTTGGTTCTTTTGATACGGTGACACATTGAAATTTGAGTGTTAATTGATGAAGTGGGTACTCCCTGTAATTGGAGAAGAACAAGTGATAAATTGAGTGTGGATTTGCCAAGTTGAGGTGTTGAGTGAGGAAAATGGAAACAGCAAGGCGTTGGTTTAGTAAGTTCCGTTCAAAAGATAGAACGAAGTCCTCAAAGAAGGAACCTACAAGCAATGCAAAAGAGGGGTTAAAAGCACCAGCAAGTGAGGAAACACCTTCAAATGCCACTAAACAGAAAGTTGCCGCAGCTAAGCAGTACATAGAAAAGCATTACAAGGAGCAGATGAGGAATCTGCAGGAGAGGAAGGAGCGGTATGACTTCTCAGCTCCATTCTATAAAGATCAGTGCAATCATCTAAGTGTTCATATTTACAAGTTTATGCATGACAATAATTATTATATATTTATTTGATTTAGAATCACTTTTCATAGTTTCTCTTTCTGACTTTTTAGAACTTAACAATTGTCATAGTGATTTAAATTTCATGCTCAAGAAGCATTATCTTATTAATTTTTTTATAATTTTAGTTTAGCACCACTTTGTAATTTATATGGCTCTACCGTTGATATATAATCAGTTAAATTTGGTGCTTTTCTACCTATAGTGGTTTTACCTATCTCGGTGTCTCATTTTTTTTTTCTCTTTGGTGGTTTGCATTACGCTGGATTCTCATAAATTGATTGGTAATTGTTCTTCTTTTTTATGATAATTTCATAAAGTAATTGTTGAAAAACTTCGTCTCCTCGAGGAAGTTGAATATAATTTTTGCAGGTGTTGATGATAATATATTGAATGAAGTCATAAAACATCCTCAAGGAACTCATCCAAGATGCACCTTTGCTTTTCTGCTGTGGTGAAAAGTATTGCAAGTTCCACATCGCAGGCACCTGTGCTGAAGTTGAAAAATTGTTATGTTCATCTAATAGCAATATGGCATAAAAAAGCAATTGGTTTGGATACCCCTATAGTCACACACACACACACATAAACAATATAGCAACTTATAATGTCTATAAAATTGTGTTTAGCATCCAGTTTATGAGAAATGATTGGTGCTTGGTGATTAGACTAGCGCTGTTATAGTTGTCAAAAGACTTGATGAAAGGTCATTGGGCGCATCAAAGGACGCATCAAAGGACCGTGCATAAACTGCAAGTCCTTTATTATTTCATGTGCTTTCTGTCTTTATATATTATATTAGCGAAACTATATCATTCTTTATTGGTTAGACATCTTTCAAAAGTTATTGTGAATATGGCTTGTGCCATTAAAGAACATATTTAATGTGCTACGGGGGTTTGGTCTGAGGATTGTCTGATCACATTTACTTGAAAAATACAAATTGAAAATGTAGTCGCATATGGTTTCTGATATTTTGATATTTAATGATGTTTCCTAGATGCAAATCCGAAGTCCCTACAGCTATTAACTCCAACAATATTTTTAAATCTCCTTCAAATGAGAACGAAAGTTCAAGATAGTTCCAAATTCTTATTAGTGAATCTTTTTACTAGAATTTGAGAAACGCAGACCATTACCGACATGGGGTCACCATGTTCACAGTTCACCACTTCTATGATAGCTTGCCATATAGCCAATTGAACTCATCATTAACATTGACTGAGCTTTGGGATCTCAAATAATAATAATAACACCACAATCACCTCCATCTGTCCCTCAATGTCATCCCATCACTACCATCTTTGTTCTTTTGCCCCTTTCAACAACCACTAATGTTACCACCACTACCACTAGCAAGCATTTACAGTGAGCAAAATCCCACACACCAACCTATCACAACCCTATCACCTACTTTTACTCCCTCTAGCATAGTTTATGTTGTTGGACTTGATTGTAGTGTTCGGCGTGCACATTTTGGTGTTGATTATCTGCTTTCCAAAACTTCTACATCATACTGTTACACGTCATGTTGACACAAGTATTCTAGGATGAAACAGAGGTTCCAGTTAACATAGAGCGTAACAATCATGATCATATCATTTCCGATGCTGCTAATTTTTCCAACACATGTCCACTTGCTACCATTTAGAGCACAGAGTCAGTCAATCACCAGTATTATATAACTATGAAACCATCATTGTGACTACCATCTCTTATGCTGTCCCTGCAACCGTCTAAACTCCACCACGATCACTCCTACACTGTATCATGAATTATCATTACCTCCCCCTCTGGCTTCATTACCTTGTTGCTATTCCCACAATCACCATCTCACACCTTTGACAAAGCTTCACCACGCTACCATCTCTATTTCCTACCACAATGCCCATTATTGATGCCTAAGATATTTAGCTGCCCCTACCTTACCACCACCAGCTCCTCACTGCAGATGAATCTGCCACCACGGCTAGATCGGGAACCTACCACCACCATAACCATCAGTAGAATCCTATTTCAAAAGTATTCAATGTTATTATGTAGAAGTTATTGCTAGTTGACCACTACATTCTGAAAAGGCAAGCTGCCACAATGCCATTGCTCTTGTTGAGCTTTAATTGTTCACTGATTTTAAGTGAGGAAAGCTGTGATAGGTATCTTGTCATTAGCTTATTTTCAATAACCGGCTCTCTGAAGAAAAAGAGTAAAATTATGGTCATAAATGATATAAGAACCTGCTTTGGCAGTTGGCACATAAGTGGAATTTTTTTTTAAGGTAATATAAAAATAAAAAAAAATTCAGTAATTATTTTGGATGGATCTTGCTGATGATCTGCTATTAATTTTTGTTTGTAAATTCTAGGCAAGATATCTCACTCTGATCTGCGTATTTCAGAACAAATTTATAAGGGAAACTCTTGTGCATGAGGATTGCATTGTTGTGTAATTTGTGCTTCTTTTACAAAATAGCCGTATTGCCTGGATATGGGGAATCATGCAAAGAAACAATCGTATTAGTTACTTCAAATTTGTAGTGCACACATTTGAATTGGATGGTTGGTAGGTTTTATACATCTAGGAGGTAATACATGTCAACCGATGTGGAATTCAAGAACCTTGTATGAGGAGGCATGAGAGATAGAGGGAGAGGGAGGACAATGTCATTTTTGGACTTAATGAACATGCCTTGCAGCCCGAGAGACTCTAGGGAATAGAACATAGCCGTTAAATGAGGTTACTGGCCCTTTTATAGAGGTCTATGGATGTGATGATCTACTGGGCTCCCAGGCCAAAGAGAAATCACATTGCAACTGTAACTGTAATCTTTTAGGACTTTCATCAACATGCTCGTAGGCTTGACTAACGCTGCAACTGCAGTCAGTCATCCTTGGACACAACATAATCTCATAGAGTCACATGTGTCTGAGGGATAACTTGGTCCCATCTCTTTCTGACATTGGTAAAAATGAGGTTGATCACTCTCAAGCTCTATTAAATACCTAGTCAAGAAACCTTTAATTGTCATGAGGTTGCAATTGGACACTATGGTCATACTATAGACACGCATCGAACTCTTATGTTTTGTTTGGTTGGAAGGAAGGGAAGAGAGTGAAGAACCATCCCTCCTGGCCCACGTTTTTTCATCCCTCCAAATTGGACGGAATAGAGGAGGGGAAGAAAGAAAAACTGGTCCATAAATATGGAATACCATTCTTGCCCTTCAATTATCTACAAAATTACTTTGTTAAACCCTACTAAATACTCAAATTTTACTTAAAAACATACTAGTAAACAGATTTATGAGTTCTTAGAAAAAGTCAAGTTCAATAATTTTTTTTTTAGCATGTCATAATTTGGAATGAATATTTACTTTTTATTGGTTTATATAATGAGGGTATACTGGTAAAAATAAAATGAAATCTCTCATTCCATTCTTTCCAACCAAACAAAGAAAGGGGTCACTCTTCCATCCTTTCTACTATCCCTTCCATTCAACCAAACAAAATGTGAGGGAGAACACCTTCCCTTCCCCAGGGTTGCCTCATCCATCCCTCCCTCCCTCTCTCCCTTCCATCCACTTTTCCATTCCTCCTACGAAACAGATCATTAAGGTTCCTCTGCTTCTGTCCTTGGACATTTATCAAACATCAGAAATTAGGGTACTGAGATAAGTTGCACATTTGTGGCATAAATGAGGTTGCATGATGATGCACTTGGCCACCTAAGCAAACACTCTCTAGGATGGAGATCCTCGAAAGGTGATGCCTATAGGGGTTTCAATGGATCACCTAGGCGTCCCTTATGAAGTGGATCCGTAGGACAACACCACATGTTGTGAAGTTGTTGGTTTCGATGCATAGGTATGAGAAGCCCTCAAGCTAAAAGGAAAATGAGATTTGGAAGGTAGAAGGAATATATGGATGGACACACAAGGAAAAACAGTGATTGGATCGTGTATGGTGACGTTTATATATACATGTATATATTTTTGGGATGGAAATAAATGTTTGTTCGATATTTTAATAATATAAAGATGTGTGGAACGTATGGATTCATCTATATGTAACGTATGCAATATGCATGTATATGTGTAGAAGACATGAGGAAAAATCCCCTTATAGAATAGAAGCAATAAGGGCCTTAAAAGGAGGTTAAAAATATGAAATTTGTGGAATGGAAATGGAAATGCGGTATATCACGTGTCATTAACAACAACATAGTGATGTGGCCATGGTACAAATATTGGCTGTTACCCTTGTAACAGCTGCCTGGGGCTATGATATTATTGGCCAACTAGGAAGCACATACACGCCTAAAAGGGCAAAGAATCCGCGTCACACACCGATACGCTAAAAAACGTGTCTGATTTTTTTTTTTTTGAATATTCAGACACGGTACAGACACGCCGCAACAAGCGGCTGACACGCCACGGATTCGTGTCCGACACGCATGTCGCATTTTTGGGGGTTCTTAAGAAAGTTTTAGAAAGAAAACTGGGTTGAGGTGTAAATATGAGGAGTTTTATAATAACTTTCAATAATATGGTGGTCATTACGGAATTATTTAAAATTTGTTTATTTTATAATTCAATTTTATATTATAGCGATCAGTTATTTAGGCTTATATTTTAGTTCAAAGGTTTAAACTATTGCACGGTCAACTTTGACTCTCTTGTTCTCCCACAGACCAAGCTTCGCTGCTGCTGGATGATTGCTCTCTCTCTCTCTCTCTCTCTCTTATTCCTCCTATTTTCTTTCTTCTTGTTCACAAATTCTAGATCCTTCTCTTTTTCCTTTCACAACAAAATTCTTTTTGCGTCTTTTTTTCCTTTTCCTCTTGTTTCCATGAACTTTTTCTCTTGTAGGGATTCTTTTCTTTATTTTTAACCAGGCCCTAATTTTTATTTATTTTTAACAGAATCCCAATTCTCTCGTCTCTTTGTTTTTTTTTTCTTTTTCTTAACCCTCTTTCTAGCTTTCTTTCTTTTTCCCAGCAAAACACAATTTTCTTTTTCATTATTAGGTTGATAAAAAATAATATTACTCTTAATTTCTTAAAGTACAAAATCATATATATATATATATATATAATATTTATTATTCGCCGTGTCCCCGCCATTTCCGTGTCCAATTTTTTTAGGATTATCTATATCGCCGTGTCCGTGTCGTGTTGTGTCCGTGTCCGGTAGCCGTTTCCATGCTTCTTAGTTGGCTAATATAGCGGTTCTACTAAAATTGACACTTTAGTAGCCGTTGTGGCTGAGTAAAGGCCGCAACATCTTTTTATGGCTCCACAACGGCTGGTTAGGCTAGTGTGGTATATAGACCTCCTTTCTCGGACTTTTTCTTTTTCTTCTTTTACATAATTTTAGCGTCTAAATCCATTTTTAACACACCCTAATACTAGATAATAATTAATAGGTGCTAAATAAAAATTAATAATTTAATAAATAAATAATATATGAAGTATATAAATTAGTGGATTACTAGTACTAGTGTTTTGGATATTTAGATTACTAATCAGTAAATAATGGTTACTAATTTAGTAAATAACTATATACAGCATTTATTTTACTAAATTACTAATTTCTAATTAGTAAATTAATAAATATTTTTATATTTATTAATTATGCTATCAGATTATCAACATTCAATTAATAATTTAATATACGCGACTGGTAAATATGTGATTTCATGATTGGCTTAAGATATGTTATCAAATTGTTTAATTGTATTTTAATGTATTATCTTTTATATATTTTCGTGTTTAATTGTTTTTTGGTATAAAAATATTGAAGGTAAAATTGGTAAGTTTTTACTGCTAATAGTGACTTAAAATTTAATGTTAAGACTATTTATATTTGATAATCTTTATAAATTGAACACAATTGTTAAGACTATTTATATTTGATAATCTCTATAAATTAAACACAATTATTAATAACCATTTAAAACCCTGGCATTTTTGGACTATATCATGATGTCAGTAAACATTAGAGAAAGTTGGGCGTTAGAAAATAAAAAATCCATGGCTCATGTGGTTGCGTTTGTTACATTATGGCTGTTACATCGATAGTTTATTACACTTTGTGTTACAAGTACGGTGCTGTTGCCATTGCTTAAAACCTTTGGTCTTTCAGTGAGAAGTTGGAGCTATAAACGTACAAAGAGTAATCTACTGCTAATTTAAGAATTACGAAAAAAAGGTGGAATTGTGCAAGAGAAATAAGTAAATAAGCCTTTGAAGTGGTTCAGAAAAGGCTATGAACAACTTTTATTTCTTAGAAAAGTTGTCCTGAAAAGTCTCATTTGGATTATATAGGCTATAATAGAACAACAAAATATAACCATTCGGATATCTTAATCTCAGCCCTGTAATAAGATATATTAGAAAGACACTCACTTGAACGTGATAAGCATGTAACCGACTTAAGAGTAGATAGATAAAACTACGTGTGGAGCATATTTTCCACAAAATTTTGTACGGTCTTCTTCCATGCTTAAGAAAACAATACGTGTGCAAGTTTTTCTGGAGAATGATTAAGGTTCCTCTCGCACTAATTAATGTGATGTTGAGTTTGTTGATTGTTAGGGCATGTTTTGTAGTTTGGATTTTTTTTCCTTCTGGGTTTCCTTTTTGTATTTTATTTCAGTTCTCTCTTTCTTTGGAAAGGAGGGCCCGTCTTATTAAATTTTTTATTTATTTTTCTCTCTTGACAATTATGTTGTTTATGAGGAGAAAGGTATTTATAAGTTGTTTTAATCTGTGGCACTTGGTGTGACTGGATTTGAGAATATGTTTTCATGTAGGCGTGATATGCTTGAAAAGAAACTAGCTGATGCTGAGGTCTCTGAGGAAGAGCAGAACAACTTACTGAAGTATTTGGAGAAGAAGGAAACGGAGTATATGCGCCTTCAGAGGCATAAAATGGGTGCTGATGATTTTGAGCCGTTGACGATGATAGGGAAGGGTGCATTTGGGGAGGTATGACTTACCTTATCACATTATACTGGATGTTTTTTTTCCTTGACATTCTGCATTTCCAACTCTGAACTTCCATCGGCTATCAACTTTCCTGTTTCATTTATGTTGCTGTTTTTCCTTCTCCTGCCCCTTCCTTGAACCATCTGGATACTGTTTGCAGGTGGCAAATCTTATCATTCCAAAAATTGTGATTATTTTTAGACCTTTTTCCTATATCTATGTTATGCACCATCTCTCCACTCAGGTTGGGATGATTTTAGGAGGAGAGGCTAAGAGGAGGGAAATCCTTACTGAAAGTTTTATGTTGGAATAAATATTGTTTTGGGTTATTATACCTGAATATCATGGAATGCATCATATGATCTGTGTTTCCCTTTGTCCAGATTTGCATATCTGGTCCAAAAAGTTTTGTAAGTAGCCAAAATCTACATTGTTCCTGTTGGAATTTCCTGATGGCTCACACAAATACACTTCTGTTTGCATGTGTCTAAAATACGTGGGCAAGTTAGCAGGTCTGTTTTTATGCATATGATTATAAAAACACAATTTAGAAACATGTGTCATGCTTCAAATACAGTCTCACTCTAGCAGACTTACCAGAGCCAAGCAAAGATGATTTACAGCAACGATGGATAGGAATTCATTTCGTAGGTGGTGAAATTCTTCTGTCATGAAGTAAAACCACATGTTACCTCAAGAGACAAACTTCTTGAGCATAAGTTTGAAGGGTAGGCTGTTTTGCTTGCACCATGCTTAGAGCAAGGGACTACCAGTAAATGATGTTATTTATTTATTTATTTATTTTTCACTTTTTAGGCAACCAGATTAATGTGTAGTTTCTTATACCATTTATGGGGAGCACCTTTCAGAGTACCAAACTAAGAGAACCAAGATCATAAACCTAAAATTGAATCCCCTTTTGTGCAAGTGATGATCGAAATCACTGATGGGGTCATTCCAGACTATATTTTGTACTACTTTATGATGCTCTCATAGTAATTTAATGATGTCGCGAATTGCATTGTGCAACTTGTTTTATTTCTCCGGTGCAGGTTAAAATATGTAGGGAGAAGGCAACAAGCCATGTGTATGCTATGAAAAAGCTTAAGAAATCAGAAATGCTTCGTAGAGGCCAGGTATGTACCTAATCAGGTTTACCAGACAATCATATTGAAGATTTTGCTCATTATGCTTATTGCTCTTCTTTGAACTTGCTTAGGTTGAACATGTCAAAGCAGAAAGGAATCTACTTGCAGAGGTTGACAGCAATTGCATTGTCAAACTTTACTGTTCCTTCCAAGACGAAGAGTATCTTTACCTCATAATGGAATATCTACCTGGTGGAGATATGATGACTTTATTGATGCGGAAGGATACGTTGACGGAAGACGAGGCCAGGTTTTATGTTGGGGAGACAGTCCTAGCCATTGAGTCCATACATAAACATAATTATATTCATAGGTTTGTGGGCAAATTTTTCTTAATTTTTTAGTAGGAACCATGAATATACTTTTCAGGACCTTACTTTTATCATGCCAGAAGGAATGATTTGTGTGTTTACATGTTACAGAGATATCAAGCCTGACAACTTGTTACTTGATCGATATGGCCACATGAAATTGTCAGATTTTGGGTTATGCAAACCATTGGATTGCAGTAATCTTCAGGAAAAGGATTTTTCCGTTGGAAATAACCTTAGCGGGGCTCTTCAAAGTGATGGACGCCCTGCGGCACCAAAACGCACTCAACAAGAGCAACTGCAGCATTGGCAAAGAAACAGGAGGATGCTTGTAAATTCCCTAGTCCCTATCATCACATTACTGAAATTTCTCTTTTTATTGTTGATCTTGTATTTAATTGACAAAACAGGCAGTTTCTTTTGAGTGTCTGTTGTCGGGGAATGTGCATTTGTGTTACTCTTTTTAAATTTATAAGCATTTGGGATCGTTTGGGTATATGGGGACATGGGTCGGGTGAGATCCACATGCTTCATGCTACATGGAAACAATGAATCCAATGAAATGTAGGTCTGAAAAGCTGTACAATATTGCAACGCTTCTAAACAAATGAATTTATTGTAATTGTAAATTGGACATGTATTCTCAGCTGATTAACTGTCTTACAAAAGTTATCAAGTACTTGAGTTCACTTATTTATCATAAAGTGAGAAAGTTCTTTTGGTGACTGCATGGCAGTATGGCGATTATGTTGTCTAAAACTTCGATATTCTGATATTATAGGCTTACTCCACTGTTGGTACTCCTGATTATATTGCTCCAGAAGTTCTGCTGAAGAAAGGATATGGAATGGAATGTGATTGGTTGGTATTTTCTAAGATATTTTCTTTCTTTTCATATTCTACCTTTTCTCAAAAATTAATGTTCAGATGATATTCTGTTTTTACATCCACAGGTGGTCTCTTGGTGCTATCATGTATGAAATGCTTGTGGGATATCCACCTTTCTATTCTGATGAACCGATGTCCACTTGTAGGAAGGTAATCTTGGGAATACTATACATTTTCTCTATTCAATTTGTCAAATATATTTTGGACTAGTTTAATGCCTGTGTTTTAATGTTCTCTGCCGTTGCCTACCGGAGGTTCCAGTAATGTTTTATTTCACTACATCTTATTCTTCACTTGATGATGGTTAAGAAACTAGGAAATAATAGCAGAAAAACTGCTGATTGAAATCACTAACATTTTTAGTATTTATAAAATTCTTAAATTCTGCACATGGTCCCTCAACAGTGCAAGGAAACCAAGCACTACGATAATTTCCACCAATTCTTTTTCTCGACTTTCAAAGTTTTTGTAATCCATATTTTTCAATTATTTTTATTTGAGAGCTTTTTAATTATGTATATGCTCATCATTATCTTGATATTCACGTGACAAACCCTCTAGTAGGTGGCTGTAATGAATATTAGTAAGGAGAGTAAACAGACAGATTCGACCCCTCAGTCTGCCTAGCCTCGTCTCTTTAGTCCATTTTCTCATTCCCTTTGTCTATTTCAAGCCCCCTTTTCGTCTAGTCTCATTTCGTCTTATTATTCTGAGCCCCTTCTGTCTTTTTGGTCCAACATCAACTTGGTGTCAGAGTAAAGTTGCCCTCACATGGACTTTTTGAAGTCAAGTTAGGCTTGATGGAAAGAGAGAGAATGGCAGTGTGTTCATAACTAGTGACTTCTCAGGATCAAGGTGCTATGGGAGAGTTTAAGTGAAAGAATTGAGTAAGGGATTTAGGTGTAATGAGGACTAATTACCCCCCGTGGTTAGTTTATCACGGGGTTTAGATGAAGAGTTGGCTAGAGGATTTTCGGGGCTTTCTCCTGGGGCTTGGTAGAGTAGTTAGGTTTCTAATGAGTGTGATTGACAGGCGAGGATCTTATATCCCCTTTGCTGCAAGGTCATGGTGTATCGCATGGGGTGTCTTCCAAGCTAAGAAGCACGGATACGGACACAATACGACACGAATACACTGACACACCAAATTCTAAAAAAGCAGGACACAGACACGGTGTGAACCCTGCTAATATAAATATAAAATTTCGTTTATATATCTATTGAATGAGACAATCATAGAACTTTAATTAATTTATAAACTCTGTACTAAAGTTACATAAGTTAGAAGATGACGCTATTTTAATATAAAAAAGAACATGTTATATTATATATGATATTACTATCTTATCTTGTCATTATAGTTACGTTTTTGTTCCTTAGAGGTTGAACACTTTGATGTATGTTTATAATGTTGTTTCCAGGACTGTCACGTGTATGTTTTATATAAGACGGAGAGTGTATGATGTGTTGGTCGAGTGTCTAGAATGTGTCGACCAAGTGTCTGAGATGTGTCGACCAAGTGTCAAGATGTGTCGGCCTAGTTTCCAAAATATTAAAAATTTTAAATAATGGACACGGCCACGAAGTGTTGGACACGTGTCTAGGCGTGTACATTGAGTGTCGGTGTTCAACACGCTGTCGGAGATGGACACGACACTTCATAGAAGTGTCAATGCTTCTTAGCTTCCAAGTGTTCGACAAAGCTTTATAGAGAAGAGGTCCTTGTGACGGTCTTCAGTTCCTTGGCGAGGCTTACCTTATAGAGCAAGTGCCCCTTAGTTTTTGAGTCTCCAATGGGGCTTTTCCATGGAGAGGAAATTCTTGTGATGGTCTTCAAGTATTAGAGGATAACCACATAACCCTAGGCTACGCCATATGCTTGTGGAGAAGGTAACAAGGCTTATCCATAGAGAGAAGGCCTTGTGGCAAGGCTTATCAGAAGAGGAGATCTTTGCCAAGTATATGCTATCAGCAAGGCTTATCTGAGAAGAAGAAGAAGAGGTCCTCACATGTAAAGATGTTTTCATCATCAGGCTTGCGCCCCAGTGGAGACTACAAGTGCCTGTAGGAGTGTCTTGAGGCAACGATGATTCGGCACATTGTCAAAAATAAAGGTGGCCGTTTGACATGCCCTGCAACAACCAAGGATTAGGCACTGTATTGTCGAGGTCTTTAGGTATCAGAATAATATTGAATGTACATTTTCCGTTAATTGCTCTCAAGGCTTGTGTTTAGTAACTGTGGAGATAAGTGAAGTGCCACTCGGGTATTACTTGGGTCAAATGTCAAAGTGGAATTCCCCATTTGGAAGCCACACATCAAACAGGGTCCTGTACCCACACAATGTTTCGTGATCCTCCAGAGCCTCCACATTTTAGAGCATAGCGGGTTCTTTAAGCTGGGCATCCCAAGTTGCTAGGATAGAAAAAGTCAGGTTTGGGACAAAAAAGCCTCAATCTTAAACTTCTCATATTCAATGGTTGTATGGCAGACTTCTCCATAATTTGACCATTTGCATCTGAATCCTGCCCAGAGCAGGTGAGGATACACGATAAAAATTTCTAGGTAAAACATCCCATCGCATCTCTACAGGGAACTGTCACTTGGTTATTTAACGAGTCCTTATTGAACACCCTGATACAAGCATATATGATCACCTGGTTCACGTTTCTTTGACCTCCAAAATGTTGTTACCTTATTATCGAACTGTAAATTTATTATGTCATGTAATTTTGACATTTTTACTTTTGTGATCTCAAATATTTAATTTCTATTTGCTGATGAACTCAATGGATCTAATTAATAATTTATTTCTATAATTAAATACTTCTTAACATATCTTGTCCTCGTCTCTAAATTCTCTTTCAGGTCCTTTATTTTCATCCATTATTGAACAAGTTCTTTTTAATTTATGCAGATAGTAAACTGGAGAACTCATTTAAAATTCCCAGAAGAGGCAAAGCTATCTCTGGAAGCAAAAGATCTGATAAGTAAACTCTTATGTAATGTAGACAAGAGGCTCGGAACAAAAGGCGCAGATGAGATAAAGGTGTTGTGTGGTGTGTTCTGTTCTATATTCTTTAATACACTTCAATAACAGAACTTAAACTTGAGGAATCACCTGGTTGGTCTTGTTATTCTTCAGGCTCACCCATGGTTTAATGGTGTTGAATGGGAAAATTTGTATCAAATGAAAGCTGCATTTATTCCTGAAGTAAACGATGAGTTGGACACTCAAAACTTTGAGAAGTTTGAAGAGGTGGAGAAGCCTTTCCAATTTTTACAAATACTTGGGAGACGTTTTTTGTGGCTCACTTTTCTTTATTCTCATGATTCTTTCATGACATTGCAGGCTGACAGCCCAATTCAGACTTCAGCAAGATCAGGTCCATGGAGAAAGGTTGGTATATAATGTTGTGCATCCTGAGTCTATTAAGGCTGATTTCGTGTTGTTTAGAATTCATGTTACTGCATACTTGCTGCTGCAGCTGAGACACTACAGTCTGCTGACGGCCCTTGTTTTCTTGTCAAATTTGAGACATAAAAACCTTTGTATGTAGTCTCTGATGAGACAAAACATCATTTAGGCACTACAGAACCTCTCTCTTACACCAAAAGGTCCAAAATGATTTTTTGAAGAATTAGCATTCCCTTTAAATATCTATTCTGCTGGATCACCACCAGATACTGACCATTGTTCTCATGATGGCAGTTTTCTGTCAAAAGAAATAGGAGAAAATGAAAAAAGAGAACAAAGGGAGGGGTAAAAAAACTAATAAAAGTCCATTCTTGTAGCAATTATTACTTTTAGGATGTAAATTATCAGGAAAGGCAAGGCTGTTTGGAACCATGAAGTGAGCCACCTTGGGCCCATTGGGGGCAGCTGCCCCACTCGATTTTTTATTTTAATTTTATATGCATAATTACAATTATACATCATCATAATAATGATCCTTACCTTAATTCCATGTGAATGGGGTTGGCCACATGAATTCTCTTTTTCCATTCTTTTCTATTACACACAATCTCCCCTATTATTTTCAACATCTTAAAATCATTTCTAATAATTTCATCTTGCATTAATTTTGGATGCCCTACCGGACCTTCAATGAAAAGTAATATTCTTCTTCTTACTGACACGTCTATAGGTCTCCGTTGTATGTGTCCATACTATTTAAGTCTAAACTTTCTTATTTTCTCAATAATGGGTGCCACTCCTAATTTATCTCTCACGCGTTCATTAGTAACCGTATCTCTTCTAGTCACGCCGATTGTTCATCTTAACATTCTCATTTCCATTACATTAATGTGTTCTTGTTTCTTTTCTAAAGCCCAGCAGTTTACTCTATATAAAATAGTTGGCCTAATAACAGTTCTATAAAATCTTCCTTTTAGCCCATTTGTTATTCTTTATCGCATAAAATACCACTAGACTATCCCCATTTTGTCCACCCTAATCCAATTCTATTAGTTACATCACTATCTATCTCTCCTTCGTTTTGTATTATCGATCCTAAATATTGAAAGTGGTTGTTTTGAATAATCCTTTGGTTATAAGTGTGAGTTTATATTATCAAACCCGAATTTTTATTAAATTTACATTCCATGTAATCTATTTTTAGCTCTACTAATTGATACTAGAACCACTACAGTCCATATACTCTATTTACATTCCAATAGAACCTAATTTGTCATCTTTAGATTTACATTCCAAAATAACGCCTACATTCCATATAAGAAAAAATGATTAGTTTTACTAATCATCTTTAGATAAGATCCTAATTTGTTATTTTTAACCACATGTTATCCATGTTATCTTTTTAATCCCCTGACTTTCTGTTTAATATTTGTTCTTGACACGTTATTGCTTTACTTCCCTTATTTTCTCTCTCTACCAATCCTTGATCTCTAGACCTAAGAGTTGACCACACTAGCCGACTCCCAAGCCAAAGAGGCCATAAGATACATTATTGCTTTACCTCCCTTTAACTCTTTCCATTTAATGGTTTAATGGCCTTTCTTATCTTTCTTTCTTTTTTTTTTCTTTTTTTTCTTTTAATTAATAGGTCTGAAATTAGTATGCGATGTTGGTTTGTGATACTTTACAATTTTTACACTGGGTAAATTTTCCTCTATATAAACAATAATCTATTTGCATTTATTTAGTCCACTCTTAAACTTGATTAAATATTCCTCTGTTTTTTGAAAATGTATTAGTTATAGCTAAGTCATATGCTTTTGCAAAGTTTTTAAGAGTTTTTCTCCTATCTCATTTCGCTCTCCAAAACCATATCCTCCTCCTATCTCATTTCACTCTCCTAAATCATATCCTCCATGGACTTGTGTATTACCTTATCCCATCAATGCCTACGTGTCCATTAAAATCACATCCTATGAATATGCTTTTATGATGAAGTATATAGATTGCATCAATTCATTGATTGAGTCCCAAAAAACTTTTTTTGTAGTTTCATCCAATCCTCCTTGAGGAGCATACCCACTGATTAAATATAAAATATGTACGTATAAAACATCTTTAATAGCTATTAACATTCCCCACCCGACACAAATAGACACACATTTGGATGTGATATTTGTTTTCCATTTAGCAATTTGCTTCCTCACCTTCCAAAAAGGGGAAAAATGACATAATTACTTCTCAAAAGTCAGCAGTGGAGTGTAAGAGTGTTGGGAGAATTGTGGAGTATGAGAGAAGAACGAATATTATTTTCCTATTAAAATGATCTCACATCTTTAATTTAAAGGGATTTCTCTTATTATTGCCCAAACTCGTTCCCCCCTATAGTAAATTCTTAGCTCCAGTCCCTGTTGGAACTTTAGGGAACTGGGAGGAAACAAAAAAATTGCACCTTATCAAAATTGTTTTTTTGGCCATATTTTTCTATTTAGCATGTTCACAGACTATCATTTCGAAAAAGGAAAGCGAACAGAATTTTATTTTTGTTTTTCTTTGTTTCCTTTTCCTAATGACTAAAGGGGTATTCCCATCCTTCGTGTGGGACTAATCCTCTCTGGGCACTAGTGGGCAGCATGTTACTGAAGCTTTACCTTCATCATTGATTTCTGAAATATGAAGTTGGTTTTTGGTTATTGATTCGGGCTATTCAGTTAATGTTTGCATTGTCCGAATAATCATCTTTTTCTTATTGTATTTTTATGTTTTGCTGCAGATGCTTTCATCTAAAGATATCAACTTTGTGGGTTACACATATAAGAACTTTGAAATTGTAAATGATCATGAAGTTCCTGGAATTGGTATGTTGCTCCTCTCTTTGTACATATCCTATTGCCTTTCTTTTCTTTTCTTTTTTCTGTCAATTCTTGTAAGACTTTTTTATAGATGTCTCAATATATTCTCTAAAGAACTCAACTCATGTTCCTTTTTCTTTTGACTGATGGTGTCAAAGAAGATATATACCTACAGAAATACTTATGATGCATTAATCTCTATGCAGTATTGTTTTTTCTCCATATATTTTATAGTTGATTAATTTAGAATTCAGCCTCACCATCTACTGGAGATCCATGCTTCTTTTGCTATGTGCAGCTTTCCTTTAGTAGCGGTGCGGGGTGGGTAATTTTGAATTAGTGAAAAATAAATAAATCTTGTGTTGTCCTACTTGTTTTTGTGAGTTATGGTTCTTATCTCATTCTCGCAGTATTTTCTTTAATGTTTAATCCCCTCTCCCTCCAAAAAAAAAAAAAAGTCTCATTTTTACCAGTGATGGGTTCGAAAGTGCTTTCTCCATTTGTGGTTTAGCCAGTGCATTTTGTAACCTTATTCTTGAGTTCAAAGTCTGAAATTGTAATAACTTATTAATTTTTTTAAAACTACATCTTAAAAGAAAAAAGATGGTTTCTATTATAAAGGATCAGGCACGATTCTGTTCATAATATGCTCTTTTACTGTCATTTGACTTTCTTCCTTATGCCACATTCGATAAAGGCTTTAATTTTTTTGTTGAACATTGCAGATTTTTGCTCAGCTTTTGTATTTTGTCTTTGATGATAACTTATGATTGGTATTATTCTATATTTCTTTTTTCAGCCGAGTTGAAAAAGAAAAGCAACAAACCTAAGAGGCCCACTGTCAAGTCCCTTTTTGGTATGCTCTCTCTCTCTCTAGATATATATATATATATATATCTAAAATGCATGTTTTGTTCTGGCTGTTTTGGTAGTTGAATATAATGCAACCGTTGAACCAACATGTCGAGCCAAGAAACAAAATGCTATTAGCAGTATTCTAGCTCTGTGCTTTGAGTTTTAGTTGAATCAAGTTTAATCGTGGAGCCTTATTTTAGCTTTTAGAGGTAGTTTATCTGAAGTTTGTTTTCTGCCTTTCTAAGGTTCCAATTTTGACAAGCACGGACCCTAAAATTTTCATGTTGGGGGGTGCCAAATTGTACCGTGTTAGGTGTTAGAAAAAAATATTACAATTAACATGGTACAAATTGCTCTCCCAAAGTGAAAATTTTAGGATGTGTCCCTGTTGGTGGAATTGCCGGTTCTATAGCAGAAAAGTCTTGGCATATTGTTGTTAGGAAGTCTTTTTGAATTGAGTTGAGATAAGTCTTAGCTTATATTTATTATAACTAAAAAAATAAGTGAAATTCAACCTAAAAAGATGAGGAAAGTACAGTCTAAATAAACAAAGATGGAAAAGACAAAGAACACGCCAACCAGCTAGCAAATGAGCTTGCCAATACTTATCAGATTTTTCAAGACATATATATCTATCTATATCTATACTATTATTGAAAGTGTAAATAATTTCAGTATTTATTTAATAATATAAATAATATTTATTAATTAATATGAAAAGAGTTTTTAAAAGAGTTTCTATAAAACTCAAATTACCAATTCATTACGAGTTTTTATTTTTAAATTAATATAAGGTGTTTAGAAGAGTTTCTATAAAAATGAAATTACCTATTTATTATGAATTTTTTAATAAAAGGAAGTCTAATTAGACAAGGAAATATATTTAAAAATTGAATAATTTAGTCTATTTATTTTTATTTTTTATCTCTTTTACCTTATGTCAATTTTATGTTTATGGATCATTTTAGAATCACACAAATTACCTATTTATTATGAGTTTTTATTTTTAAATTAATATAAGGTGTTTAGAAAAGTTTCTAGAAAACTCAAATTACCTTATGAGTTTTTTTAATAAAAGAAAATCTAATTAAAGAAGGAAATATATAAAGAAAATAAATAATTTAGTCTTTCTAATTAGACAAGGAAATATATAAAAACTATAAATAATTTAGTCTATATAGTCTCCATATATTTTCTAATTTTATAAATAATATATAACTAATTTTCTAATATATAAATAAGTAAAATATTAATAAATTGTAATAAAAATAGTTTTTATTTTGATATTATTTTTGGAGTTTAAAAATACATCTATCAATAATTAAATTTCTATTGTAAAGTTCAATTAAAAATTATATTTTTATTTTACCTTGTGTAAATTTATGTTAATGGATATTTTAGAATTTATAATTATTTAATTACTATATTAAATATTAATTTTAAATTAAATTTTACTCACATGCAATAGTATATTATTTTTTAATAATAAATTTATATGTTCGGTATATAAGTTTCCTTTTAAAATAACACAAATTACCTATTTATTGTGAGTTTTTTTTTTTTTTTTAATAAAAGGAAATCTAATTAGATTTGGAAATATATATAGAAAATAAATAATTTAGTCTTTCTAATTAGACAAGAAAATATATAAAGGAACTATATAAAAAAATATAAATAATTTAGCCTATTTAGTCTTCACATCTTTTCTAATTTAATAAATAATATATAAATAAGTAAAATATTAGTAGATTGTAATAAAAAATAGTCTTGATTTTGATATTATTTTATGAGGTTGGAAATGCACCTATCAATAATTGAATTCCTATTGTAAAGTTCAATTTAAAATTATATACTAACACGTACAGTTTTACTGTTTTACTTGTATATATATAATTACTGTTTTACTAGTATATATATATAAGTCTGAGAAAGAGCCTTTAAAGTATTTTAAATCTTGGTTTCATCTCCACCACAACCATCAAAGGCAACACTGCAATTGCCACCGCGAGTGATAGCATCACTATTTTGAATTTATTTCATCCATTACTTTTTTTTCCCATAAAAATGAAAAAAAATTAAATTTTACTAACCACTTGCTATTCAGATCATCATTAAATCGACCTCTCTTTTAAATCATATGAACTTTAAGATACATGAAGTTCCAAATGGTCAGGTGCTTTTATTCTAATCCCAACACTTTCACATCTTTTATTTTTGTGGGCTGGAATACCCAAATGAGAATTGTTATAAATTGAAAACCTCTCCCATTCTACTACAATCAGCACCACCAACATCAAGGTTATGTAAGAATAAAATAAAAGATATAACTGATCTAATGAAATTATATATACGTATATCTACACACACACCGTGGCGGAGTCACAAATTTTTTCTGTTAGGGGTAGACATTGTTGAAAAATGAGAATGTATATAATAGAAAAACTTACCAAAACAATATAAATAAAAACTTAAATATTGATAGATAATAAAATACTAATACATTTATAATTGTCCAGAAATCGTATTTCATTACAACAATATATTTAGGAAATTTTACTCTCATTTTTTCCCTTTCTTTGAAGGAAATTTCAATTTTGTAAAAGGATCAACAATCGGTGAAAAAAGGGGCATAGGGTCAATAAATTGACTAAAAGTTAGATAAGAACTTGCTTTGAATTGTGGAGAGATATTTGTAGATGCCTTTTGAGGAAATTTGAAACCGAAAAAGAAACAATTAGTTATAATTATTTGAAACCGAAATAGACAAAATAAAATAAAATTAGACAAAGAATTCTTATCCTACAAACAAATTGGACAGCTTGAAAAGATATTGAGTAAATCATTGATATGCTCTTCAATCAAAATACACTATTCAATTAAATAGATCACACTCAAGTATTTAAATTTTCATCAATTAAATAAGTCACACCCAAGAATTTAAATGTCAAGTAAAAAAAAAAAGAGAGACAGGAGTCAGATACCTTATTTACCGATTTAGCGGAATATGGTCATCCTGGTTTGTCCCTCTCCTTAACTTGTTTCTTCATCATTATTACCCTCCACTGCTACTTCCCGAATTAAACAGAGGGTCAACGAATTAAATGAAAAGCAGCATTAGCCAAGTGATGTCTTGTAATAAGGACAAAGACACGTTTACGTAATTATCTTTCCTTTTCAAGATTGTTGCACATGATTATTAAGGTCACGGTTTGACATCAAATCTATGCATACTTTTACATCCGGTGTGATCAAGTATCCAATGTAAAAGTCTTCAATTCTGGACACTCATATATTTCAACAGTTGTCAAGGCTGGGAATTTAAAAGCATTGTTTGTCTGACAAAAACATGTGAGGTTTGGTAGATTTGAAAGTTCTAGATACCCTAGATGAGAGAACACAATTTCATCGGTGGCATATTGTTCTTCATTATTAAGTATTTCTTCCACCACATCACAATATTTAATTTTTAGATCCCTGAGTTGTGTGAGACTTCTTGTTATTGAGAGTGAGAATAGATACGTCTGCCTGTCGCAACTTTGAATTGTCAAAGATGTTAGGCTGTGAAACACCGGAAGTCCTTCAAGGTTGAAGATAACCTCCAACGAGTAACAATATTGTAGAGTGAGCATTTGGATATTCTCAAACCGCTGTAGCAACTGGGTAGATACATTTACTAAGTTTCTGCAGTAGCTCACCTCCAGGGATCTTATTACTTTGCAAAAGGGAAGGACATGGCAAGTACCTTCGAAGATGCTCTCATCACTAAGTATCAATGTATCCAAGATTGGAAATTCAACCTGTGCGTAGAAATCACTCACTGTATTTAGCTCCACAATATCCTGATTATAAAACATAAAGCAAACCAAGCAATAATGAACCTTCTAATTTTCAGTACTAATTCCATTTTTATGCTCTACAAATTAATCAATTTCTTCTCAAAATATAGATATATAACTGCATATTAGGTTGTTGACAAGAAAACCCCCATCCTGCTCATAGCTAGTGGCATTCATTTGAAGCTCTATCTGGTTTTGATTTTTGAGGTTCTGGTATATAAATAGATGGATTTAAATTGGTTTGCGAATTTTCAATAACACAACAGAAAAATGGAATAATAGTTTCCTCATAACTGTAATAGGAATTAATGGACTTACCATTTCATTCGGCAATGGTTGTAAGGGGGCATCCACTGTATTTAGCTCCACAACATTCATGTTCCGCAATGGTTTAGTACTGTTCAGGTATCGGCAAGGAAACATTTCTAATTTGGGACAGCCTCTTACACTTATTTTTATTACGGATGACAATTCAGAAATGCAATTCCTTCTGCAAAATCTCGTCAGGGACGGTAGGCTTGTAAAGACCACTTTATTTAATTGAGGGAACACAAGATTGTTCTCCACTTCTTTTCCCATAGCGTTATAGCTTGCACCTGTTTCTTCTGCTCCCTTTGACCCTTCCACTTTAAATACCTCTTGTAGGGAGTGACACCATTCCACATGGAGCTCTTTTAGGTTCTGGAAACTTGCTAGTGATTCTGTTGAAGCAACATTTAATAGCTTGTCCATTTCATAAATAACCAGCTTCTCCAAGCAAGGAAATTTAACCTGCAAAATATCAGCTTGCTGGTGATAATATTCATCTCTCTCTTGAAAATAACGCAATCTGCCAAATTAATGGTTTAACTTTTTTTTAAGGAAAACAATAATAAAGTTTATTAGTGATTTCAAGGACATGTGGATGCAATAACAAAAAGCCACCAAAACACAATATTCAATGGAAGGCTCAGTGGAAATCTAATTGAAATTCATTAACATTTTTTAAGGAAACATATTTATTAGTGTTGATGATCTGAAATCACATTTTAAAAATATATATATTGTACTTCAAAAAACTGTCATTGATACATTTAGTTTATTGAAAGAAACTGTAGATAACAAGCTTTACCAGAACACAGGAATAGAAAATGCTTACACAATTTAAGGATTTAAATACAT
>JAOTQH010000040.1:2597330-2612212 GCA_025631255.1 Cornus kousa
CATTTATTGATTGTTTTTTTTGCAAAATTGACAGCGGAAATCAAGGCAAATAAGTGTGTGTGTGTGTGAGAGAGAGAGAGAGAGAGAGAGAGAGAGATTACGAGCCACAGGCTGAATAGCTGGCCTGAATGGAGCAGAGATGATGGGTTTGGTCAAGAGATTGTTGTAGGAAATTTTGAGGCCACTCAATTGAGATGTAACAAACCCTAGGTCTGGAAGCACCTTCGACTTGAACGACGGTCTGTTAGTCTGTGCTTTAAAGAAGCACAGGTTCTGACCCACCACCAAACCTGATGATGCTGTAACTGCTGCCATGGTCTCTCTCTCTCCCTCCTTCCCTTTATCTTATCTGCTTATATTGAATATTACCCAAGTGGGACTCCAGAGGTCGGAGTGTGAAAAGCCCAAAATAGGATAGGTTGGTTTGTAAGAATGAGCACCCAAATAATATGTAGAATGGAATTAACATGAAACTTTTGATGGTTTTGAAGTAAATTACTATTTCTCATGTAAAAGATGAAAAGTAAAAACTGAAAATAATAATATTAGTTCTCGTGTGGGAAGACTTCAAACTTGAGCGGGGGATATTGAGTTGATGAACAGGCTTTGGAATTAAGTGGGAATTGAAGAGACGTTCATTTATTAAGTAAACAACCCAAATTTGAATACTAATATTTTAAAGAAACAAGTCTCATTTAACTAAAGGGATAATGGAGGTGTCAGAAACCTAAACAGAGTGTTGTGCGCTTTTACTTAAATTCTCATTTACTGTGACTTAAATTTGTCATTTTCACACCCCCGCTCTCAAATTTGCTTACTCCCATTTTATACTACTTAGGTCAAACTTAAAACCACCCCCGCTCTCAAATTTGCTCACTCCCATTTTATACTACTTAGGTCAAACTTAAAACCACCCACTATAATTAATGACTAAACGCATTCATACGGTGCTTCCGCTCCACATATACCAAAAAATTATCATCAAAAATATTTGCATTAGGCTCGTTCTCTGAAGTTTTGTAAAGTTTCTGGTGTTAGACTCGTTCTTTGAAGTTTTGTAAAGTTTTTAGCCAAACAAGGAACGGATGGTCTTGCAACATTACTTTTTTCACTTTAAAACGATCATCAACAATCTCTTTATTTAATTGTCTTGTTTTAATTTTTGTGAGAATGTTAGGCTGTTCATTAGCAATAAGTTGTCTGGAATAATTACCCAAAAAGAAAAAATTGTCAAGCTCTAAAAATCAGTTGCCATTCTTAGAAGCCAAGCTTTTGAGATTAGTATAATAAAACAAGGCATACCAAATCCATGGTATTCATTGTCCAAAGTATGCAAAAGAAATACAATTAGAATAAAAAATAACTATCATATCATATAGTAGCATCTTGTCAGCCTCCTGGGTCAAAGTCCATGGTATTCATAATTTTGGAGTTTAAAACGTTCCTCACAAATTTGTATGGGTAAAGGTTAAAATGAGATGTAGCTCAATGTGGCTTGAAATTCAAATAAAAATTGACATTTCGAAATATTGAAGAATTTTAAAACTGCTCAAGCTCTGCTCCACAAGTATATTGTCATTGCCAGGCTTGTGCAGAAGACCATGCTGAAAATTACTATAACTCCGGCTTGTGGTAAAAATCAGTGGACCATGGAAACATTTACATCAACCATTGTAAGCATCCAAACAAACTCATCTGGGAAACCTAGCGCGGTAAATATCATAAGCAACATACTCCACTGACACAATCCGGTCATCAAAAACACGTCCATGTAAACAATGGGCCGCCATACAAGTAGCTTCAGTTCTTCGATACTCCACCAGAACACAACCAGGCTCCAAAACATCCCCAAGATCGGAAACACGTTCCATACTTTCAACATTATCAAGAGTATCCAGCTCTATTCTCTCACTACAATCCAGTTCAGAAAAAGCTGCCTCCAATTTTCCATTGACTTCCTCCGATTTCAGCTCTTCCTTGACTACTGCTCTGTTCTCCATCTCTAAATCCCCTGCTTGAATAATATCTACCTTGTCATCATGGCATTCCAATTGATCTACCGAACTTTTAAATAGGTTGGGGACTTCTGGAGATATAGCATTAGAATTTTCCTGGCATATTGGATTTTCAGCAACCACATCACTATCAACTGGAGCTGGTTCACATATTTCTTCTTTTATAAGATTGTCTGCATATTTACCATCACAAATGACGTTATCTTCTTCAGCTTTATCAACTTCTTCAGATTTTGCACAGATTGAAGGCTCTGATCTGCTAATTTTTCCTGAGACACAATCCATACCTTCTACAATTTCCGTGTGTGTGTCATCACACTCCAAATCCTGCATATCTGTAGCAGAATCTGTGTTGTCAGTGACTTTGCATGTTTCTTGGGTGGAACCACAATTACTGCGCTTGACAACATTAACAGATTTAACAGTGCCAAACCTGCAAAGATTGGGTGGACATAAGATTTTCAAGCTGACAATTAAGAGAGAGAGAGAGAGAGAGAAGGGTGCTTAAACCAAAAAGGAAGTAAAATTCAGAAGGCAGTATCTATTGTGACCTGGTACACTCTACACGTATATCTTCTAAAATTTCTTCCAATTCTGGTTCAGACAGTGATGAGAAACCCTCCGGACTCAACTGAATCATATTGAATGGTGGGTCAGGGCAGCGAGGAGAAAAGAGAGAGTAACATCAGCAACCCAACAAAACTGGCTTCATATAAACTAAATAAAGATTATAAATTATCAAATTAATATGCAGCATACAATATATAATCACAAATAACATACCACATTTCTAAGCTTCAGAACTTGTGTAGGCTTCTCAAGAAGTGGCTTTGCATGCTCAGGGATCCCATAGAAAGGTCGGCTCTCATAATTTTCCTACCATAAGTGTTCATTTTGGTCAAATCTATAATTCTAAGGAGAAGAAAATACAAAAAGTAACATGAAATCTCTTTCCCCCATTAGACGGAAGAAGAAAAGAGAAATTATTGTACCACAGATGCTGCACCCGGAATAGCTTGAACTACAGTTAGCACCTGTCCTCCCAACTTCATACCATTCAGACCCGCACAAGCTTTGAGAGTAACTGACTGATCCACATACTGAAACAGTACAGATAAGTAGTCAACAAACCAATATCTAAAAGAGAATGGATGGAAAAGTGACAACTTATAAAATGAAGAGGTCAAATAATAAGCATAAAAAAAGAGGACAACAATAATAATTCACATTGACAGTTCCTTAACAAAACCAGGCATACAACAGTTTATCCCCTCCTCTGGAAGAAAATACCAGGAGAACTGGTTTATACTAAAACAAGGATAGCCTGGTATTCGTGGGTACTTGAGTTGGCACAAGCCTCTGGGCATTACTCAAGGAACATGTGTTCAACTCCTGGGGGCATTAAGCCTCCACCCTGTCATTATCCTAAACTCTCAGTTTGGGAGTGAGTGCACGTATCCAAAGGGATCAGTCCCACCCCCAAGGGGCGGGGTCGCCATCTATTAACCAAGAAAATAAAATAAAAATAAAAAAACAAACAAGGGTCACTGCCGCACAAGGATCCTGACCAGCACAATATCCTGAAAACAAAATGAACCATAATAACATAGATACTGGTACTAAAAAACACTGCATGTAGTTATAAGGTCATTACATCCATCTTTCAATGTTTTAGATAACAATAAGAGGTGTATTTCACCTGAAAACTATGATGCGGATAAGTTAGGAAATAAGCAATCCGGCTTGCATATTTAAGCACCAATTTCACTATGCTTATCTAAGAAGAACTCTGAGCAAGTACAAGCCAAGCCCAACCATTCCAAGCAAAGCCCAAACCGCTTGCCAGGCCATTCTATGATTTCCATGCAGAGTACAAAAAAAAATTGTGTGCTTGTAGTAAGCCTCCATCATGTCCGAACACAGAAAAATTCAGCCAAGCCCATCCTGAAAAGTCTACTACTTGGCTCAACATGGCTCGACCCATTTGTATCCCAAACTTAAGTGTATCTTGCTTTGACACAGTTATTCTGGAATCTCAGAGCACCTTCAGTATGATCTATCAACGTGTAAGTTACCAGTCATAAAATTCAGACTTGACTGGTTGGTGAATCCCAGACAACATCCCAGTACATAAATGTAACTTGACAGCCAGCATGGCAAAAGGAAACAGCAAAGAAAATAGAATCATAAAAATGAATCTGGTGAATCGAGCTATAATGATTTAGTGGCATAGTTCAAATTATCACAAGAACGTTCACAATTATTTATGTTAATACAAGAGACACCTAAATAGATAAATACTGTCAATCTAGATATAGAATTCAAGGAAATCATATTACAATTATGGAACAAATAACAAGAAAATTACGCAATTGGCATTTAAAGGTGTGCTGATCATTAGCCCTTGCAACATAACTGTACACTAAAATGTTTGTAACACAACATAGCACCAATCATGCACCAACTCATTCAAACAAGATTAATTATAGGAGAATCTCTGCATTAGTTTATCGTCTTAGCAAAATTTTTACTGGAAACAGAAGTCAATAGAAGGACATCCATTTTTTTTTTTTTTGATAAGTAAAATAAATCAATAAATGCTGCACCCATGAAAGTACATTTAGTGCGATACCTCAAGAAAAGCACATGGTTCATTAAGATCCGCGTTAACCTCAAAGCGGTACGCCTTTAAAGGTCCGAAAGCACCAACGATCTCCATAAGCTGAGAAAGAAGAATAATTTTTACTCACTAAAAAGATGTTGAAAAATAAAAAAGGTAGAATAGAGGCAATTTTATCATTACTGCACAAACTTTAAAGACATGTTACCGTTTTTGATGAAATAACCTTTGAAATCCCGCCGATAAAAATCTGCAGCAATGATGCATAAAGCAGCTTTTCAAAAGGATGAGAAGAAAATATCAAAATATATAAACCAGAACAAGAACATTTATGGAAACCACCAGTCCTGACCCACACAGCAAGATTAAATAAGTTTAATGCTTGTCAAAAACTTGAGAAAATTCCATAGATTAACCATTAATAAATATATAAGGACTACAAGTTAAGAAAGCAATACCAAGCTAAATTTAAAAAGCATCAATAGCATGACAAACAAACTCAAGATGGATGCCAAGTGCCTTAAGGAATTTTATAATGCTTTTCACACACAAAAGATGTAGCAGAATAAATTCTTTGTGCACTAAAATATGCAGAGAACAAAGATTGACCATGTCCAACCTCCATCTTACAGGAAAGAGGAGTATAGTGCCAACAGCAACTAAATCAATCAAACAATTTATGAGGAATATATTCAATAGTACACCACCTATGTTCATCATCCCACAGCAACTAACACAAGCAACCCCCCCCTCTAAAAAAAAAAAAAAACAAAAACCATTATATAAATGTAATAGTTGGTCACTACTTGCCAATCTTGGACTTTGTAGCCAAAAAAAGGTGTGAATTGTTATATAAAGCGATATGATTAGGTCCAAAAAATAAAAAAATGATAAACGAAGAACATGTCGACCGCGTGAACAAAGCCCCAGTCCCCAAGAACCTATAGACTGATACATTAGGGTCTTTATCAATGCCCAAAAAGAGTTCTTACTTTTCCAAAAGAACTAGACAGAAGATCGATAGCGTACTACTCATTTAAGCACCCAGATCCCGGTTTCACACTACTGTTGTGAATTTTGAACTCATATATGAGTAGATGCTATTTTAGTAACAAAATCTATTCTGCCAGATATCTTATATGGAGTCAAAATAAATATTACAGAAATTAAAAAGAAAAAATAAAAACAAATGACAATCCATGTAACTGAAGTGAAAAAAAGAAAAGAAAATAAGAGAGATTAATGATTGAAGCAACTAGAAGAAACAAGCTTAATAATCAACATGATAAAGAGATTAGGTGCGGCATCTGCAGACTGCCGCCTATTAATTATAAAGTTAGAAAAAGTAGATTTAGGCAGTATTGTTATATACAATGTAAACCAGTAGATGCACCAATAGAAAAAGAAAGATCAATTCGAATAGAAGGTAAGAGACAATGAAGCATACCAATGGGATGAAGTAATAATGAAAGACCCTAAGAAATTAAACATGATAGGAGATATAGCTTGCAATATAAAAGAATGGAAGAAGAGAATTCCTAATTTAATGTGAATAAGGCAATGATGATGACGATGATACATTTTTTATTGAAAAAAAAGAAAGAAAGGTGGCTAGCCTGATCAGAATGAGAATAAATTAACAATAATAGAAAGATGATGTTTTATAGGCTCTCAAATCATGTGCTATAACATGTAAAACCGTACAACATTCAACTCTTCTGAAAGAGATTAAGATAAAGTTAATCACATAATTATTGCCATACGTTGTTTCAAATACATACCTTGTGAGGTGAATCCTTCACAACATCACTTACTGAATCAACTGCAGCCACTGATTTCTCAGGTACACCAGTCTGCATGAAAATAGCAACTGTCTGAAAACCTGCTACATGAATAGTAACCACAGTATACCTCAGAAAAAGTAAAGTAGTAATAGAAAGTACTGTTTCAACCATAAATAGCATATGTTAACGCAGAAGAACTCAAGCAAAAAGAAAAAAGTTGCTAAGTTCAAGACAATTGACGACAGAAGAAACACAAAAGGTAATAAATTTTTTGAGATGGATAATATTTCACATGAAATTTCAAGTAAATTAATCTCAAACTACCGGTTCTGTACCAAGATCCAGTACCCCACACACACTTGTTAGGAAACTAGTATTTACTAAAGATCAGCGTTGGAGAGTATATTTTGGGCTTTGTGTTTTTCTATTTCAGGGGCCTATGGCTCTTAATCACGAAGACAATGAAATCATCATGCTCACCATTCTCCTAAAACAAGTAAACATTTTTCAGCCCTAAATTTTGGATGGCTAAGAGTGGCAAAGAAACTACAATCAAAATAAAGGGAAGGCCAGTCATCTGCTGTAGTTTGCTAATGGGATAGCGTGGCTCACAAAACAGCTAAGAATAAGGAATTATAACATTCAGAAATATATAAAAAGACTAAGACTAAGAATGTTGTGAAGCTAATTTCAACACATAAAATTACCAGCATTGGAAGTTAGGTAAATATTATGGGGAGAAATGAATGAAACTAGGTGATGTAAGAAAAAGAAAATTAGAGAATTAGATCATGTCAAAAATGCATTATCAACGGGGTTATGGAGTTTTAATCCAGAAGAATAGATTTAAACAAAGACAAAATGCTACTTTAATAAAAATATCAACAAAAACAATGCAGAAAATTTAAGACCAGAATGACTTAGCATCTCTGAAGAGTTTAGAAAAATTGGCAATTTTAAAGAAATAAAATATCTAAAATTTGAAAGCTGTAAAACAGATGAAATGGGGAGGCCTAGGGGCTGATAGTAGGCTGGAGAACATACAAGCAATGATTGTGTAGTCCATTCCACCAAACTAAGCAACAAGATATAAAGCTGCTAGGTGAATATTATAAGAAACATTCTAATGCCTATATATGAGAAGAAATTACAAAAACGAATCATGAAAACACTTTTATTTCTTACACTTGAATAAATAGGGGAAAAGGAAAGATCTCACAACTGTATTTACATAGTTCTTAAAGGCGTATCTAGATCCCAAAAAAGGCCCCGTGCATGTCAAGGATCAATCAAAAAATGCCTCAACACTCTATAGGTGACAGTGCGACACCTGTTCAAATGAATGACATGCATTTTAGCAGGGTACTGACTCCCCCCCCCAAAAAAAAAAAAAGAGGAGGAAGAAGAAGAAGGCATCATTTTTAATCATTCAACCATTTCTTTCTGTCTTTTTCTAACGATTGTTAATTCACATGCTCTATATATTATGCTCTATTATATCACAATCATTTTTTTTTTTGGATAGATCTTGTGATTTAATCCAGTTGGAAATTAGGCTTACGGAGTATTATTTAATCCTGTAGCTCGTTGGATATTAGGATTGTGCATTTCATAAGCTTATGGTTGACTACTTACCAAAAATTTCATTTTTTTTTTTTTTCCAAATAATTTTACTACTTTTGTGTTACATATTTTGAATTATTTTTATTGTATATCGATTTAATTAAATGTATGCAAACTAAAAGGATATATCGCATATGCATATTAATTAGTTTCATTTTTCTACAACAAATATTTTTTCCCCACTACTTCGAGTCAACTAAATTTCTTTAGCTAACACTCTAAATTAGTATGCTAAATGATTCGCTCACGATAATGACAAGTTTGCGTAGCATATTTTTTTCTATTTTTAATATGTATTTCTACCACACATGCACATTAATCCTTTGGGTTCTCGCTTCTTATTGCACCTTGGGCTTAGACTCTAGGAGACTTTGTTGCCTTAGTGCACCTTGAACCTTTAATGACAATTGTTTTTATCAACTCAAAAAAATGTAAAGGTTAGGTCTATCTCCAACCATTGCCTACTAGTCATGTACAGCTTGGGCTCGGCTCGTTAAAAGCTCGGCTCAGGCTCGTTCATTTAGTAAATCTATAGCAAAAAAATACTACTTCAATTCATAAAAGAAGGCCAGCACCCAACTTGGAAGCATGTTGAGAGTACACTAAATACAAGATAACAATTGGCACTATTTTGCATAAAGTATTTACCATTATTCGGCCCCAGTCTCATTGATAAAAATAGAACTAAATAAATCTATATGGAGAAATGCATTAGAATCAAAAGGAAATACCTAACATTTAGAGTCCAATGCAAAAGAGTAAATTTATAGCCACAATATTGCCAATAAAGATGGATTTTAATTTCAATGGATCAACCATAAAGTGGGGAAAATTAAAGAGTCGCACATAAAATTGAAGACTAAAGAAATAGAAACATGCCACGATGTAGAATTGATGGATACCAATTAGACCAAAGGGTCCACAAAATTGATACGAGACTATATATGAAATATCATTCATGCAAAGCTAGAAATAGAAGAAATCAAGAAGATAAAGAAAATGTGTCAAGATTACATCTTAAAGAACTAATTTACTTTCAACAAAAACACAGAAAGGACGAGGAAGATCAGCTGGAGACCCCAAAATGGCCCATGAATTAATACTTTAAAGACAGCCTAATTGGAGATAAATGGCAAGAAAATCCAACCTCAAATAGTTGGCATAAGGTTTATAGAGTTGAGTTTAAGAATTTCAAATGCCTACCATCTATTTTAACATGAACCATTATTCTGCACGTGTTCTGCAAAAAGGTCAATTATATATAATTACCCAAATAAACGTATGGACCCAATATGGTTACTTTTGGAATCTCATTGATCCCCTCAATTATCTTTGCCAAATTTCAAATAATCTCTTCAGAAACTGGAGAAATCTTTCATGGGGTTAAAAGAAGCAAATATGGAAGGACAAAACTGTTAACGTCCATAATGGTAGGGGCAAGCATGTGCTGAATGTAACAACATTAAGCTATGTTGTCAAATAACAGTCACCAGCTGTTAAAATCAAGCACTTTTGGGAGCGATGGATTCAACAGTCAAACTGCAAATAGCACCACCGAGAGAGACACCAGCAATCTTGATCAAACAATATCCCATTACCATTTTGCAAGTTGAACGCCGTATGAAAGCAAATTAACCATATGCCATAAGAAAGGACTGACACTGTACATCAATGACCCAAGGTCCCAAACCAATTCTAAGTAGGAAAAAAGGAGAAAAGGCAAAAAACACAACAAAATTGCCACTACACCTGAAATCTTCTTATTAGGAATCAGCTTCATCAGCATCCTGAATGTGAGTTACGATACACCCAACATAAACACCCTATTTAAGATAAATCCAACATGACAGTCAGAGAAAACAAAAACCTCGCACAAGAAGAAAAATAGATTGTCTTGGGCAAAAGAAAGCTAGTGAAACCACAGTGACAATTTGTAATATGAGGTTTCATATGCAATCTGAATTTTCTTCTGAGGTGCAAGCAGCAGTAAAGGAACTCCAAGTTAACCACTTGCGCCATGTAATTCTCACAGTTATGAGGCGCTCTCCTAGATTTACGATTCATAATCCAAGTTAATTTTATTTTTTACAAAGCCTTGCAGTTCCCAACCGGTGATGAGAATGGTCAATTTGGACCAAAGGATTTGCACATTTTAATCATCTACTCTCATCCATCCTAAGAAGCCTAAACAAAAAAATAATAATAATAGTTAATTAATTTAATTAAAAGACTTGTCAATGAAATAAAGTTCCAATTTCTGGTTCTCGTCACTAGAATTTTTGTACTAAAAAGAAAGGCACTCAGACGCTAAAACTTCTATCATTGCAACTGAGTCTTATTATTTCTATTCAAAATAGGAACAGCTTTGCCACATTCAGGAGTTAAGAAAAAGTGGTCTACTAAAGATATAGAAGAAACTTTGAACTTCCTTTTTATAAGATGCACAAACACAGTTTTTGTATGAGTTATAATACCAAATTTAATTCTCTTTTAAGACTCATAATGCAAAAACACCTTATTTGGTGGGAAAACACTTATTAAGTAAAAGCAAACTTTTCTATACTACTCTCATTTCCAGCCACAACCAATAAATTTTCAACAAGATGAAGTTCAAAACCTCTTAGACCAATAAATACAAGATAAATTCTGGCTTTACAAACCATAATTCCCATGACGATATAGAATTTAGTTGTAAGATGGTTTGAGGTTAGACTGACGGGTAGGAAGAGGCAGAACTATACAAGGAGAAAGGCTTCAGTTGTGTAAAAGCACACTATCAGTTCTACCAACTGAAGTCATGTCCCTTTTTTACTATTACACCATGATTGACAAAGAGATTAGAGGAGTTGCAAATAGACTTCCATTAGAGTAGAGAAGAGATGAATTTAAATATTTTTGAAGTTGCTTTCCCTTAAAAGTAGTGGTCTAGGAATTTGAGAGGCTGGGGGTCTCCAAACGATCATGCCATTACATTATAGAGAAAGAAAAGTTTTTGAAGAAAACTGGTGGTAAAGTAATATGCAAATCCCAGGAGCAATTGGACACTGTGGAGGTAAAGATTACACACGTTTTCTTAGATATTGACATCAGAAGGGGTGGATGACTTCTCTAAACATATCAGATTGCAAATGGGTGATAGAAACAAGGAGTATTTTTGGCATGACGTTTGGCATGTGACTGTCGCTCCAAAGGTGTCCTTCCAAAATCTTCGTAAGGTTACCACGTACAGGGAGTTGCGAGAAGTTAAATTTAGAATGGAAGCACATGAATGAAAGGTGAAAGAGGCTTTAAAGTTGAGGAAGATTGTCAGGAGATTATAAGTTTTCAAGGCTTCCACTATATGGTCAATGTTCAGGGGATCAACACCACCAATGGGCACATGTAGACAATATGAGGGCACACAATGGATTCAGAAACGGCTTACCAACTTATTTCAACATCCAAGATCCAAACAATGTCACTGAAGAGCTGCTTAGGTTACACGAACAGCAACTTTTTAGTTGCATCAGTCAATTTTGCAACTGTAGCAAATAGCAAGCCACCACTTGTACATTCACAAAATGACTGCACCGTCAGGGATTCAGGGTTGTAGCGGTCCTTTGGCCCTTCAAAAGAAACCGCTTGTCAATCTTGGATGGATGTCCTTCCTATTAAAAAACCAGACAGAACCTCATGTTGTTATTATGGTATCTGATATAATGATATGATACAGATGCATGTCATTTTGACACACATCTCTCTTGCATATCACAAAAACCAGCCTGTTGCATGATGCAATGCTCATATCTTATGACACAATAAATGTCTACGGTGCGCTTGATTCATACATTAGCAACTTGGCAAGAGTCAGCCAGCCTGATAACCAGAAAACTATTTTTTTTTTATTTTTTATTTTTTCATTTGGTTCTTTCTTCTCTTCAACTAGGAGTACCTAACTCTCAAGGAAAAGGGCTTTTATACTTTTAAATTTTAATCGTTCCATTCTTCCTTTCCCTGACCTTCATCTCTTAAGTCGGAAATTTTAGGACCTCTTCTTATCCGTTCTTTTGTAGTAAACAGAGATTTACCTTTTCTCAACACTAATGGCAATTTTTCAGATGTTTCTATAAGAGAATAGACGAAATCTTGTTGAGATTTTGAGGACTTTCCGGTTCAGCATTAAAAGTAAATTTTATTCGCTTTAATTCAAGTGATGATTTTTATTTGACAGAATTGTCAGAAGGCAAGTGATTGACTAATGATTGCAGTTAGTGCAATTCTAGTGGCAGTACACGGTGAATATTCATGCACACATATCATGTCACTGTTATAGGTTGCCTTATACTTCAATGCTCAAAGATGTTTGTGCTTTGTATGAGTTAACGTCCTTTTTCTACTTATTCAAAAAAAAAAATTAAAATATTACAGAATACAATAATATGAGATATGGCACAAGAAAATAGGAAAATGATACATGACATGCATCATAGCTCAACAACGATTCTTGGGCCTGTCCTGGTTTCAACCACATTGAATCTGCACCCTTTCAATGAGAAATAATAGTGAATTTAACTGGCCCGTTGGGCCTTGCTGCTTTGGGGAAACTAAATTCAGATTCGAACACTGGATCAACACCTTTTTCTAATGATTGAATTATCTCTATATAATTGATATAAATTCAACAAAGAAACTGTCACAGCTTAGGATTCCAGAGAGACAAACTCCTATGGTCCAACTGCAAAATAATCTTCAAAAAGCATACAATGCACGCGAAAGCAAAAGAATTTCCCTTGCTTAGCATTTTGATAAAATAGAACTAAAGCATAAAATGTGTGTTTATGCAACACCATAAAGCAAATGCATTTTCAGCTCAAAGATCATACTAGGAAGAAATCAGGTTCATGTTTGATCATCCAACATAAAATGAAAATAAAATAAAGAGAAGGAAAGAAAAAGAAAACAGGAAACCTAAACGCAACAAGCTCATCTGTTCTTAATCAACCAACAGTATTCATTATGAGAAGAATATTATCAATTTTCAAATCACCTTCATATATCACCCTTAAAGAATAAAACAATCAATAAGAAAATCAGTATAGGACATAAGCAGTACAGAAAGAGAATGGCGTGATTATCATTCTTACAGTTACTTCAACAAAGTCCTTGGGGCGTCTGATTTTAAGAATGGAGCCAGAGAAGGATCTGCCATCAAAAGAAAGTGCTGCTGAAGCATCCTCAGGGGTAAGAAATTCCACAAGAGCTTGGCCCTTCTCCTTGTGTATCTGCATTATAATATGATAAGCAAGCAAAACACGCTTGTCACAAATGCAAGCCAAGAATATGACATGCATATTCAGGAAATTAATTAGACACTTACAATACAGCTGATGCATGGCTGGGTCCCTTGAATGTAGTTAACACCTGAAGACATTAGAAAACTGTTAAGCCATTCCGTAACAGATTTCTCAGAGGCTGAAGTTGGTAAGTTTTCAACATAAAGCCTCCTCATAGGTCGGGTTGCTTGTGTTAGCTGAATGGAGTCAATAGTGGGATTTCTCTTCAACAATGAAGTGCTAGGAAAAGCCCCAAAAGAGGGCTTCACTGTCGTCAAAAGGGCAGGAACCACACTAGACAACTCATGCATGTTGGATGATACAATTTGGTCTGAAGACTGCAACTTAGAAAGAGTAGGACCACCAACATTGCTGTCTGTTCCTGCAGGTGGGAGATCCCACCCAGCACTTTTTTTCTCTGGAGAACGATTGGTTGGGGAAGGAGTCTTAATAGCAGCCTCGGTTCTTCTCTTCCTTGGCGAATAACCACCAAGTCCACTTGCAAACCCACCATGTCGTCTATTCTGGCTACTCGATCCATTGCCTGGTACCTTGTTCCGATCAGCATCAGAAAGCTGTCTTCCCGTTCTATCTTTAGAAGGATGTGAGTACAACTCACCATGCTCCCGCACATTATAAGATGCCCGTTTTTGCGCCCTCGGTGAGAGTGAAGTAGACCTTCTCCCTCTGTCCTTATCATGCTCTCTACTCCTCGACCTTCTCCTATTCGGCCTTGATTCTTCATGACGAAATTTTGAAGATTCTTTCCTCTCCTTGCTCTCTGAGAATTCTGAACCATTCCTCTTACCAGACTCACGTTTTTTAGCAGCATTCCTGTCCCTACTTTTTTCATCATCTTCATCGCGGTGTTTCCTTTTGCTCTCTCTCTCAGATTTTACTCTACTTCTATCTGCATATCTCTCCTTCGCTACCAAATCTTTTAGATGCCTCTTTTCAGACTCATTTTTAGAATCATCACTTAACCATGCATCATTTTGTCTCCTGACATTAACCCGTCTGTCAATCTTGGCTCCTTTAGCTTCATCGCCAATATATTTTCTCAGTGTAGCCTTTGATTTGGTTTCAGAATCACGAATTTCTTTATCTTTCCTTTTCACTAATTTATCTTCCTTAGTAGGCATATCATTTTCTTTCTTCCTAGAACTTACCTTCACAAAATGCTCTGAAGCATGCTTTACACCACTAGGTGCAGGATCAGTGTGCTTTACACCACTAGGTGCAGGATCACTCTCTCCCAAACCTCTGTCCATTTCCATACAATGATCCTCTTTAACATTTCCAGATTGTTTCTTTTTTTCCCTTCTATGCATAATCTCATCAAAACTAAAAGGTCTTGTCCGAGCGGCACTTCCCTCATTACAGTTATCCAAGGAAGCTTCACCACTCCTTCCATACCTCTCTTTTTTCCGACTAGATCTGCTCATCCTGCTAAATATAAACTTCCTACTGTAGGAAATTCTGACGCCGCAGCATACACTAAGACATTCAGCCAGGTAAAGGAGAAAGG
>JAOTQH010000040.1:2645025-2658628 GCA_025631255.1 Cornus kousa
CCATTGTCTTGTGCAGCCACAAGCATACCACCAGTATTTCTATCAAACTCTAAATGCTTACTAAAAAGCACCATCAGAAACTCTAAGTTTGACTTCTCCTTTAGCAACCTTCTCCAACCGCCCACGAACCACCGGTTAGTAATGAAAAGTCATCTTCTCACCCTTGTGGAGAATAGGACATCCTTGACTTTTCCTCGCATCTCTGTTGTGACTAACTACTTGCCTACCATAAATCTTAATGACATTCGAATGGACTATCCCATTGCCACCAAGATTATTGCAAGTCAATATCACACCTGTCCTCATAGGTCTGCCTCCTTGTAAGGACTGCTGCAATTTCGGTTGCCATCTGAAAACGGATTTCATTCTCCCATAACGTTGTGTAGTCCCCAAACAATCCATTCTATATAGCATAGAACCTCCACCATTGCCACAAACTCCCAGTCATTGACTGCCTCAAGTTTGAAATCCAGAAGCCTCCATCTCCCATCGTACATAATATAATCCAACAAAAGAAGCATCCTTACAAAAGCAATTCCATACAAATCTGGAAATGATTCTTTCAAACTTGCAGCCCCGCACCATTTTCATGCCAAAAGTTCACTCTGCCCCATCTCCCATTTATGAACTCATACCAACCACTTCTAACACATTTCCATAGTTCAACCCCATATACCTATTCACCTATTTTCACTCTAACCTCCAGGTATCTCCCTAGAGGCCCCTATACTTTGTTACCAGAACTCTCCTTAACAGAGGTCATTAAAGCAAAAGCTTATTGTCCTAACAAATTATTATTCTTTCTTTACCATACAAATACCTAGGAGTTTAACTTTAGTATTTCTCTGATGGTTAAAAGATTCAGCTTTTGTTGCAAATAGGCCCTAAAGTCTAAAAGCAGAACCAGAAAAAATTTCATGTAAAAGTAGTAGAGGATGTTGCATCCACATGTTCGGAATATAATTACCCATGTCTAGTAAAGGGACATTACTCAGTTCTGATCCCACAATAATATACCCATGCACAGTATTTGAAACAAAGAACAAAATGTACCCATGCACAATATTTGGAACAAAGAACATAGTTTAGTTGGCAGTTACTGTGGAGCTTCAGTGTCAGATATGTAGATGAAATGCTTACCGGTAGATCTAAATAGTCTGGGTTCACCATATATGGTAGTAAAGACAAATGTTTGGTTTGTCCCCTGCAACAAACATTAGGCAAGAAAGTTCAATGTCAGCATACTAGGCAAAGATAGGTCGAAAAAGAAAAGCAAACGGAAAAGGGATGTGTGTTTGTTTTATTTTATAACCACTTCAGAAAGATAATTGTTTACTTACTTGATACTTTCTCTTTGCGGTAGGTTTCAGAGGGCACTCTAGAAGCCCACCAAACACAGCACCTTGCATATCTCCAGCAATCTGGGTGAACAATATGATTCACATTATTCCCCACTTAAATTTTTTATGAAATAATCCAAGAGTCCAGAATGTCATAATTTTCTATTGAAAAACTCAAAAAGTTACCAAAATATAGAGCATTAATAGAATATAGATGTGAAAATACCAGCAAACAGACACCGGAGAGATCAGCACTTTTACGAATAAGTGTACGAAGTGATATACCATGTTTGACCGTACTGCCCTTCATTTGAAAGAATTAAACATATATCAAGATCCAGTCACAATGACACAAGACCACTTCCAATATAAGCTATGAATTCCAGTCAAATCTTACCTATACAACAAGACCCATTGACACCCTTTCACTATATTTGGAAGGGACGACTGTAAAAACTCATACACGTCATAATTAATGAACGATGATTCTTCTGTGAGATACGGCATTGACTTTTCCATACAATGTGGGTCGGTTGCATCTTCAAACATGTCAGAACCATTTGTACTTGTCCCAGAGCCAGGATCTCCATATTCATCGTGGGGACTAAATGCTCCCTTGTTCTTACTTTCCGTGCTCCTTTCAGACCCATGCTCTTCATCTTCCTCATGGGAATTCGGAATTTCTTCGTTGGGACATTCCGCGTAGCTATTCAGGGGTTTATCTTGCCATGACAAATTTCTACTATTCCATCTAACAGGAAGTGATTGAATTGGTTTAATATCATGCTGATGCTTGTTTGATCCGAACCCATACAATCCAGCTGAGGGGAGGATAAAGGAAAGTACTGAAGACAAAGATTTTCCATCCTTAGAGTATTGTCTGACCTACACAATTAAAATATAATGTTACAAATTTAAATCTGTAAGATTCAACTGCAACCAAAATGATAATGAAAGGAATGAAAACAGGTGAAACAATTCAGCATCCGATTGTCAAACTAACAAAGATTTGTTGACTTCCAACACATCACCTAAGCAGCAAAAACTAACTTAACACAATAAATACCTAAGAAAGTGGAAGGGAGAGGGGGAGGGGAATCAAATTAGAGTTTAGTTATCTCTCCACCAAAGACAAATGTAAAAGATGTCCATAAAATTGAAGCATTGATGCAAAAAGCAAATAGCAAACTTTTACTTGGGGTTTACTACCTAAATAACTGAGATGATATTCAAAACATTAGCTAAAATCAACCTCACCGAAAAAGGGAAAAAAAAAAAAAAAAAAACGAGCATTAGCTAAAATCCATAGATGAATACTGAAATCTTTTAGATTCATGAGAAGCAAAAGTTTGCATCACCGACAATTAAATTAATAGGCAAACCAGTAGCACAAGTTATATCATCAGGGTGGGAGAAGAGATCACAACATGGAAGACAACAGAATTCTATTTTGAGTGCAAACAAATACTATATAGCACAGAGAAGGTAAAAAAAACACAAACAAAAACAAACCGAAACTTTTTCCTTTTCTTTTTTAAACCCAAATATCAGATAAAGTTCACTACTTCACAATTAATTTCTTTTCATCATTTCGCATCCGTACAACTGCATTATCTAATCAAAACCAGATCTAAAATTTTCCAGAGGGAGATCAAAAGCAAAAACCACATTAATCTGATGGGGAAATTAATTAAGCCAAATACGAACCAGAATAAATCACAAATATATGCATATGTGTGCGTGTGCCTGTGTGAAAGTTTATATATATAGATGTATGTGATCATATTACGGAGTAGAAGAAGAAGTAGAAGTAAGGGAATACCTGTGGTTGATCTAGTGCTGGAGATGTGGAAGAAGGCGATTCGGAGAGGAGATGAGAGAACTTCTCTGTAACTTTGTCTTTCCACGACAGCATTGTCGTCGTTAATGGCGGCCAAAAAAGGGATCAGAATCGGGAAAAAGCAGGAACCCTAATTCTGAAATGTCTTAGATCTCACGTTATAGAGAAAGAAAGAAAGAGAGAAAGCAAGAGAGTTTTTAGAGAGAGAAAAGTGATGGCTTGCCCAAGTTTGACGAGGAGAAAGGAAAGAGCGTTAGTGAAGGAGAGTCACGGCACAGCAACTAACCGGAAAGTTAGGTATTTTTGGGACAAAAGTACAGTATTTTTAAAGTTTGTTAAAAATAATAATAATAATTTAGGCTATTTTACAAGGTTAAAAACTTAACTCAAACACTCTTTGGAATCCTAATCCATTTTATAATTCAATGATACACATAAAATGACAGTTCTCATGATAAAATAGTGAGCCATTAAAAAAAAATATTTTTATCATTGAAGAAAAAAAAAAGACTTATTCATGAACAATTTAATTATTTTTACTTTTCAATTTTTAAACTTGTTTAATAAATTAACTAATTTTGAACGATATTGAACTTGACTTCCAAAAGACTATAACATAAGTTTTGTTTTATATAATAAGTAAAATTGATAAGTAAACTAATTTAAAATGTTCATGAGTAACTTTATGAGTAGCCTAGACACAAACATGAATTTAAATGAGTAAAGTTGAGCCTAAACAAAATATTTTGATATTTGTTATAGGAAGATGTAATCTCGCAAATAAATAAGTTGAGCCCGAACAATTTAAAACTTAAATCAACTAAATTCATTTACAATCATTGTTGTAGTAAAGAATTTCAAACAAATCGTAATAGATGTTTTAATACGAGGTAGCTTTAGTGGTAAAGAAAAATGAAATGAAAAACAAAATAAATAATTTGACTATAATGATATCGATTTAATCTTATAAAGTGTGAGAAGAATTCATATATTTTCAAGGAAAAACAAAGTCACCCAATAATTACATGATGAAAAATGCTATACTTTTACGAATTTTTATTTGTGATCTTATCTTGAGTCAGGTGATTATTTATTTGGCTACTTTGTACCTTTTAAAAACAAATTTTTAGAAAAATGATAAACATCGTGAAAGTTTTTCATGATTTTATCACAAAAAACATGTTTTTCCTTGTTCTTTTCTTTTTTATTTTATATTTTCTTTTTTGAAAAGTTTTTATTCCTTCTTTGAAGAGAGAGTAAATACATGCATATTTTATTTAGGGAATTCGTCTCTATATGTCTGGGAGGAAAAAAAAAAAAATGATATGCACGCACGGATAAGAAGAGATACAGTGAACTAATTTTGAAGAAGGGTTTTTAGTTAGAGAAAGAATTATAATTCCATGAATATGACCATGTTATCAAATTTTGGGAATGAAAAACTTTAGTTTCATTCCTGTGAATCAAATTCAAGCACAATCATTAAATTAAACTTTATTAGGAAAACAAAATTTAATTAAACAATATTATGAATTTTATTATTATTTATCTGTATTGAATAATTCATTTGCCTACTTTTTTAATCGATTTTCATTTTTAACAATTCACTCTGTTTTAGACATGAAAATTTATTTGCAATAAAATAGTTTAAAATCACTCATATTATCATATATATATATGTATATATATACATATATATATATATATATATATATATATGATTAAGGTCAACATCTCGAGCCCCTAAAACTCCATTCCTTACACTCATAATTATGTCGGTGACTTCTAACTTTCAATTTGGTCCCTTTCATAGTGGGTCTGGATATGGTCCACCATTTCTGCCACAATTCACGGCAGAATTTACCCTGTATTGTGCCTTACTTCATGTGTGTGTGTGTGTGTGTGTGTGTGTGTGTGTGTTTTGAAGTTTTTGTGCCAAATAGCGAAATTTGAATGGAGTCACATGGTTGTGAAAAAATATGTTGCTAATGATAAAAATGGGCTGAAGCCCAATAAGCTTAAGCATAAGCTGTTTGTTAAAGCCATGTAGATGGGCTAAAGTCCTTTAAACATTGTGATAACTCATTATCTCACATGGTTGAGAAATTTTACGCTGGTGATGACAAAAATGGTCTCAAGCCCAATAAGATTAAAATCATATCCATGGGTTAAAGTCTATTAAACTTGACATTTGGCCCATTGAGAGAATTCACTATATTTTCACAATTTGATGTGGCTCCGTCACAAGTTGTGACCCAATTGGGCCAATTATCTGATCTTTGCTTCTTCATTTTTTTTCTTCTTTTCTTCTGTAGGAAGGGAAACACGAATACCAGCTTACCTGCACGAAAAGTTGAGCACTTTATCAACTAGGTCATGGATTTGAAAAAAAAAAAAAAAAAACATATAAATTGAGGTATATATGGTTTTGCTTGTTTTCTTTTTAATCAATTATTTGTAAAAGTAAAATCCAAAACATATAAATTTAAAAATTTTATTTGTAGATAGCAATTTGTGCACACACACCACACATAATAATTAATAATGACAGCTATAATAAATAATAATGACTAATATCATAAATTCTTCACCGCATTATGTACGCCCATTTTAAAGAATGGAGGTTAAAATGTCATCCAACATTTGTCACTGAGATATTTCTCAAAGCTTTAAGTTTTCCGGTCAAAATCCAGGCTCGAAAAATAAATAACATTAAATGTTTTGCTTGCTCACTTTGATGACATTCACCATTCAAATGGTATTCAATAGTATAGGCTGTATCCCATTAACATCTATTTACTCACCTTCCAAATTAGGAAACAATGGCCCAATGGGTGTGTGTAGGATATAAATACATACATATACACACACACTATATGAAAAGACTCATATTTAAATTCAATTTCAATTTCATTTTTTTTTTCAAAGCAGAGTTTGCTTGAAAAGAAACAAAAGGAAGAAGAAGAAATGACAGATTGTTTGGTTTGTAACTATGAAAACAATTCTCGAAATTTTGAAAATATAAAACTGTAAAAAAAAAAAAAATTTGTATGGTTCTGTTTTCTGAAAAGTCAATTATAAATAGTTCAGTTTTATAAATATATATATATATATTTGGTAAAATATTTTTTATTTTTTCAGTGTTTGGCAAATGTGTAGGTTAAATCCATCCAACGGAGCGTATAAACAGAGCCGAAGTGTTATGATTTGTTGTGTTTGATACATTAAAAGGATTAGATTATTTCGGGAAAGACATTCAGCCAACTCCAATCTTTTTAGTAAAGTATGATGAGTTGGTTTTGTTGTTGTTTTTTTTAAGTATAGGAGTAAGAGAAAGAAATGGTAACATTTTCAATGAAATTCATTAATTATTTGCCCTAATTTTTATGGAAGACAACAAAATAAAAATAAAAATAAAAATAAAAATAAAAATGAATGATAGTAAATTCATTAAAATAATTTTCTTTTATTTCTTTTTCTAAATTATTATCATTTCATTTCTTTAATTTTATCAACCAACATAAAATTTTAATTAAAACTATCATCTCCTTTTATTTCTCCTCCCAACCGCAAATCTGAACGAGTGAATTTCATATATGTGCAGTCCCCACAAATCACATATTAAGTTCGAATTTACTATTTAAAAAGAGTCCAAACACAAAACTTGTTATGTGTAGAGTTCCTCCTATGTCCCACTCATGAACATTATTTAATTTACCTACCATTTTGAGAAATAGGTAAAATATTACTAAACTGTAAGCCTTTCATAAGTCAAACTTGATCCAATTCTGGTAAAAATGTCACACACTAACCTTCAAAGAGATGTCCCCTCCTGTCCTCCACTCTCAGTCCCTCTCCCTGTCTCACCTAAATAAGATTTCTTCCAACTTGTAAATTATTTTAATGAAAAAAAATTCTGGCAAGTATCAAAATTGTTTATATTAATTAATTAAGAACAACTTGCTCTCATTCTCTCCAAATGTTAAAAAAAATTACACAAAATCATCAAATATAAGCAAGGGTCAACCATTCCCTGAAAATTAATTACTCCATCAGTACATTGTTTGTACACACATTCTTGCAGAGAAAAAGATGCCCCCGCTCTCTCTCTCTCTCTCTGCACCTCCTGACATCCAAAGAAAGACAAAGGTAGGACACCAAAGGGAAAGTAATATCCCCAAACACCACAAAACCAAAATCAAAACGCTCTCCTTTCGCTTTCTCTCTCTCTTTGAGTACAAAGGAAGCAAAATCAAAGTTTTCAATTCAATCCCATCTCATTTTCTTCATCAAAAGCCATGACTTGATCCATCAATCAAACACTCCCTCACAATCCCACCAAATGGGTATTTTTTTTATACCCACAAAACCCTTGTGCCTCTTCTCTCTACTCGTCATCCTCTTCACCATTCTCGACCTCAACACACTCTCTGAATCTGCATCCGAGTACACCACTCTGGTCTACAAGGGCTGCGCAAAGCAAGCAATGTCAGATCCAACTGGGGTTTACTCACAAGCCCTCTCAACCCTATTCGGCACTCTGGTTTCCCAATCCTCCAAATCCAAGTTCTTCAAAACCACCACCGGTAGTGACCAAACCACCATCACTGGTCTCTTCCAGTGCAGAGGCGACCTCAGCAATGTCGAGTGCTACAACTGCGTGAGCCAGCTACCAATCCTCACCGACAAGCTCTGTGGCAAGCTCGTCGCCGCTAGAATCCAGCTCCTCGGGTGCTACATGCTGTATGAAGTTGCTGGATTCGCCCAAATCTCCGGGATGGAGATGCTGTACAAGACTTGTGGCGCCACAAATGTGGCCGGGAGCGGGTTTGAGGAGCGGAGGGACACCGCCTTTTCGACGCTGGAGAATGGGGTTGTGGGCGGCAATGGGTTCTACGCCGGGAGCTATCAGTCTGTGTATATGTTGGGGCAATGTGAGGGTGATGTGGGGAGTGCTGATTGTGGTGAGTGTGTGAAAAGTGCTGTCGAGAGAGCTCAGGTTGAGTGTGGAAGCTCCATTTCAGGACAAGTTTATCTGCACAAGTGCTTCATTAGCTATAGTTATTATCCAAATGGGGTCCCTAGAAGATCTTCGTCATCATCTGAATCTGATTCTTCACCTTCATCAGGTAAATTTTTTTTTTTTTTTTTTGGGGTTAGGGTTTGATTTATTGATTTGGTCCTACAAACAATTTTTTTTGGTTTAACTTGGATTGGTGGTCTCTATCTTTATATTATTGTGTTTTTAATGCTTGAAAGTGATAATTTAATTTGGGATTTGTTTGGTTTTGATTCTATGTAGGGACAGGGCATAATACAGGGAAGACAGTAGCAATTATAGTAGGAGGGACAGCTGGAGTGGGGTTTCTAGTCATTTGTTTGCTGTTTGCTAGAAATTTGATGAAGAAACATGATGGTGAGTAAATACAGACAATGAATGAATGAAATGAATGGTTAATTATATGATTATTTTATTTATTTATTTAATGTTTTCTTATGCTCTCGTGGTTGAAAATTTGCTTCATTTTTTTTTTTGGCAGATTTCTGAAAGGTGGAGATGATTTAAAAGAACCAAGATTCTTCTTGAGGTGAATTTTTAAATTTTTTTGTTTGAATTTTGTTTTCTTTTCAAAGAGGGAATAGGTTTTAAAGAGAGAGTTGTTACAGTTAGTAAAAATTTGCTGTTAATAGAAGAAGATGAGCCATGAAATGAACCCGAATTCCTTTTCTAGTACACAATTTCATAATGCTCTTTGTTGTGCATTTGCATTGAGAGATGCAACATCATTAATATTTGGAATGAAACACCGATGCAAAGATGTTGTGTTCTCGAAGTAAAGTTATTTTATCCCGATGTAATGTGTTGCATAGGTGTTGCTTCATTGATGAATAGTGCCTTTCGACGAGAGATTTGAAACAAGAAGTTTCAAGAAAATTAATGCTTTTTCTAAATTATACGAAGCCATTCAGCGAACTGCGAATTCATGAGTATTCGAACCCTAGTATTATACTCAGGAAAAAGCAGAATATTTGATGGAAGAATGAGGGATTCTTTTCAACATCATCTTCTAATAGAAAAGCCTTATATCTTGAAATTAATTTATCAAGGTGACGATAAAATCCATCGTTTATGCATTTGTTACACAACAAGTGCTTAGAGGAAGGGCCAAGCAAGAGGGACAATGATGTAATTGTGTTTCATTTTCAATGTATTTACACACATATATATATAGTATAAAAATTTGTAATGTAGAGGACCTGATTGGTGGAAAAATAACTAGAATTTCTTGGAGTAAAAGAAAAATATGTAAGAGGTGAATATTTTTCATTTGGGAATGGTGATGGAAATAATTGGTTTTGGCCTTCTCTATTGGCTTTATTGAATGTGGTTTCTCTTTTTCTCTTTACAGAATATGCTTCTGTGTTTTCTTCACTAACTTTTTCTGCTTTATAGAAGATATTGTGTGTGTGTGTTTTGTGTGTCATATATGTTTTGTTCTGTGTTTATTTAAGGTTAATAACAATGGCATGCACTTGCAAAACATGAAGTGATTAATCAAAGGCCCTGTTAGTGAACTGTCTTAGTCTATAATGACTACAACTAAAACTAGATATGCTCACAAATAAATGTAGCTTTCAGGAGAAAAGGGCTTTTGGAAAGAGATGGTTTGCCAATAATGCTTTCATTTTGAAAATGATAGAATAAAGTAGTATTATTGTGTTATTACTTTGTTGTTGGAACAATATTGTGGTAGTAATGTCCTGATTTTCACTGTACATATGCTGGTTTTTTAGGTGTGACTATTAGGAACTTTTTGTGTTGGCTTTGTCATGAAAATGTGCACTGTGCATAGTAGTTACCTGCCATTCAACCAATTCAATTTTTCTCTTCTTTTTTTTTTCTTTTTTTTTTTAATTAATTAATTTTTTATGACGATGATAAAGCAAACACGCACACTATATTTTGCCCTATCAGGCGCAAACACTCAACCTATGTGGAGCTCGAACACTCGACTTTCCCTCTGAGGACGGAGAGCTTAACTTGAACTTAATTTCGTTAGCTCTGGTTTGGTAAGGACTGGTTGAATTTCCCTTAAATTAGTTTCAAATTACTAGTAACATTTTGATGATAATGATATAGGCTGGTTTCGAATTGGCCTTGGGTTGGATGGCGCCTTAGTTCAAGTCCTATTCGAATTTGGTCAAATGAGATAAATTTAGACCTAAGAATAAAAATAAATAAATAAATGATAAATGGCATTATGGCAATAAATAAGACATTATATATATATATATATATAATTTTCGTTTTTGACTCACTCGGAAAACTTTCTAAACAAGTTAAGAGTTGTTTTTCAGGAACTTGATCGCACCCAACATAAATATCAAGACTCAGAACATAAACATCTTACTCCGTATTAAACTCTCACGGGGACCGTTTAGTAATTTATCAAAACCCTATACTTATATAGGAATAAGAATATGAACAATTTGAAGGCAGTGAAAAGCTTAATTAAATTGAATTATATAATTATTGATGAGTTTAAAAGACACTGTTTGGAGTACTGCATTCTTAGTTTGACTTTAAAATTTTATAAAAAAAATTAATTAAAATTTAAAATAAATTTTCTTCAATTCCAAAATTAAATTCCCCAAAACACAACATATCTGTTTTTTATATCTTGTTTTTTATATCTTGAAACAAAACAAACGTTGCCACATGGCTTGTCTTTTAGTTTACTAAGAGGAAAAAGAAAATCTCTCTTAAACACGTTTTGTGTTGTGAAAAATTATTCATTACAACAATTGCATGTTTTGTGTGGTGTGAAAAATTATTCCAATTGCAAGTCATGATGCAATCGCTGACTATAAACAATTTACCAAAGTATCTGTTTTTTAGTTTTATTATAGGTTTACTTTGTTTTAGTAAAGTATTTGTAACCGTCTATTCTATCACTGTCATTGTTAACCACCGCTTTGATGAATAATTTCTCATTGTTTGAACTTAATTGTAACTTATTATTGAAACATGGTTTCTTGACCTTGTGACCAATGGTTACTACAAAGTGAATACAGAAACTCGCGAGCGAGAGAGAGATTGATTCTGGACAAAATGGAAAGTTTAAAATATTGAATTATCTGTAATCTATATATTTTGATACATGCACTAAAATGTCGTGTATTTATAGAATTTTTTATTTACCCACCGTCATGAAAAACTTTAAAGAATAGTATAATATTAGTGGAGTTAGTCTACGATTGAGTTTAATTTTTGTATAAAAAGAGAGAATTATATCCAGTGAAGTCACATTCTTCTGTCAATACATTATTTGAGCATGTCATACCTTGTAGATCTATCTTGGTCAAGATACACGCAAAGTCCACAAAGCAAACGTACCTAGTCCATATTTATTAGTATTTCTACCCTTTTTAGCATTTTATTATTATAAAATTTTATTTTTTTTAAACAAGTCGATTACTAAAAGCAAATAATCTACACTGCATCATCTTGACAGCGAGGGCATAGGTGTCCAATATTTATCTCAAAAATGATTTTAAAAATTAAAAAATGGTCCAAAAGAGCGCTAATGACCGAACTATCGAATGAAGCACAATGTTTGTGAAGTCCATCATACATACATGATGGGGCATTCGTGGACCGAAGATTGAACCGTTGAATAAGGTACAATGCTTGTGAGATCTCATAAGTGGACTGAAGATTGAACCGTTGAATAAGATACAAAATTGGAGCGGAAACGAGAACAAATTCGAGAGCAGCTGAATTAGATACAAAATTGGAGCAAAAACGGAAACAAATTGGAGAGCAGTTGAATTAAATCATAAATAATAAAAATTTAAACAAGAATGTATTCGGGTGGTAAATTTAACACATATTAAAAAAGATTATGTAACATATGCTCATAACTTATTGTGTCCTTCAGTCATTCAACCTAGACTTATATTTTCTTATAAAAATAAATAAATAAATAAAATTAGAAGGGAGGTGGTCGATTCAACCGCGTAGTGGAAATGGCAGTAAATGCCTATACATGCATATGCAACACGTATGGTCAATTTGCTTTTGACTTTTGTCTCTTATTTGGCCATACTGTAAGGTGGTTGTGGTTGCGTGTCATGTGAGCTGTTACGAATGTTTAAACTGTTGCAATGAGCTGTCACCAATTGATCTTTTATATACGTAGATGGACACAAAACAATTTGAATAACGTTCGATTTTAAATCCACTGAATCAATACAAAGGAAGAAAATATATACCATGTGACTCTCACTCCCATCAATATTTTGATTGTTTTTTTTTTTTTGTTGGTACGATTATTCACTTTAGGTTTTTTATTTATTTTTATTTTTAAAAGGTATTTTCTTATCAATAATTAATGCTTAGTTAGTTAGAGGGACAAAAAAAATAGATGAAAGATATAGAGAGAGGACAGAGACCTATCGGTACTAGAACCGTACTACCCAAAGAAAGGACAATGGCCTATCGGTACTAGAACCGTACTTCCCTAAGAAAGGTATGAAATTCAAGCTTCAATAAAGATATGTTTGTGTGAATACCATATACGAAAATAGTAAAAATGATAGAATATATATATATACATATATATATATATATATATTTGATCATAAGGAAAAAGAAATTTTTTTATATATTTTTATCAATATACTATCACTGGATCAAATAATAAGTTATCCATTTAATTTTTTTTTAAAAGGTTAAAATTAAAAATTATGTATGTGTAGGTGTTATTTATTTTATCTCTCCTCTCTTCCCTTCAAAATTGGTGAGATAGAAAACGAGAAAAAAGAGGAATGGAACATCCCTTCTATTCATTTGTCTCTTCCCTTCTCTCCATTAAGTAAAAAGTTTTGTCCTTCCCAATCCTTCTCTCCAACCAAACAAACATAGCATAAAAGCTGTTATTACATTATACAATTTTTACGAGTAAAGTAAATACAGTAAAATAGAGGGCGGCGATTGGTCGGTGATTGAGGCAGTACCGAGAATCCCAAGTGGGGCCGCGACTTGTCCGACCTGCAACTTTTAAGCCTTGGAGGCTCCAATCTGGGAGGTTTTTGACTACGCAATTCCACCTTGAATTTTGTACCAATCTTAAATCCATTTTCTCATTATTAACATCTTCTAACGAAAAAATTAAAAGATTATACATGTACTAGAATTTTGATACACATAGTGGGTGAAAATCATTTCCAATTGAATAGTGCACTATTTTCTCTATTTTAAAATGAGTGGTCTAAAAATGACCGCGTCACCCATATTTAGAATGCATAATAGGAAAAAAAATATTGAAATACATAATAGGAAAATGTTAAAATGCATTTTTACTTAAAAAATAGAACAAATGAAAGCACTGTGGGACTGGAGATAATCTTGATCCCACAC
>JAOTQH010000040.1:2669585-2686042 GCA_025631255.1 Cornus kousa
TGTTAAAAAAAAAAAGAAAAAAAAGGAGGAAGGGACTGGACTTGGATTAAAAATATACTGTAGAAGTTTCTTTTAACTTTTTATTTACGTGTTCAATGGTGATCAACCTGGACCAATTATTCCAGAACTATTTTTAAAAAATTCGTTATTTCCCAGCATTACAATTTGTCTTCCTCAACCACCTGAGTAATAAAAATGGAATAATGCTACAAAAACCAATCAGTTTTTGTAGCAACTCCCTGTTGTTTCTGTTAGACACCTGTAGTGATTTTGATCAATTCGTTCATGGCTGTATTTCTCACCTAGGGCACATTTGGAAGGTTTCTGATTCGAATTTCTTGTATTGGGCTGGGCCTCTTTTTTGTGCCTCTACCATTTTGGCATTGGGCTTTACTGTTGATCCTGGGGTATGCCCGTTGTATGTGCTGTACATACTTTTTCCTTAATTTTACTTACCTACCTACAATTTTGCAATATTCTCAATAGCAGCATTTTTTTGCAAGTTATGCTGATGCGTTTATTGCTTAAACAAAATGTCATTTTAAAGCTTCTGCTCGGATTAATGAAAATGAAAGGAATTTCATCCTTACCTCCTCAATTAAACATTTAATTATCACATTATCCAGTGACCTAGTTGATAGAGCACCCAGTTTAACCCTCCTCATTTTAATATATATGTTTGAATCTAATGGTATAGTACTATAGTAGTATCAAGAAAATGGAATTTAAGGTCACTCAAATATAGTTTAAGATTCCGGAAACCATTCAGAATAAGATTTTTGTTGGATCATTCCTAAAAAAAATTGATCCAACTCTCATTTTCTACCAACAGAACTATTTACAGCACATTCCTCTTTGCGTTACCCGTTACCTACCATTTTGCATTTCCAAAATGAAACCAAGAAGTCAAAGCTGTAGCATCCTAATATTTTCACACCTTGAGCGGTTTATTACATAAGCGTTCTCAGATCAACATTACAACATATTGTTACATGGGAAGAGAGATCAAGAAGTTACGTAAGCATTCTCACTTCAACATTACAACATATTGTTACATCTCTAATATTTTCTACAGCACCTCGATTAAAGTTCAAGCAGTACGGAGATATCATAACGCTGTTGTGCTATCATGATTAATAGCCTACTGCAGAAACTCTCTGGGATCCATGAGCAGTTTAGTCATAACCTTGAGCAATTTATTACATAAGCGTTCTCACTTCAACATTACAACATATTGTTACATCTCTAATATTTTTTACAGCACCTCGATTAAAGTTCAAGCAGTACGGAGATATCATAACGCTGTTGTGCTGTCGTGATTAATAGCCTACTGCAGAAACTCTCTCGGATCAGTCACGAAACCAGTCAGAGCAGATGCTGCTGCTGTGTATGGTGAAGCTAAATAAATCTGGCCTTCTCTGTGCCCCATTCGACCAGGGAAGTTCCTATTAGTTGTTGAGACACAGACCTGCAATGATAAGCCAAGCCCTTCACAAAACTAATAAATATCCTATAGTATAATGATATGAACGGGTATAAGCAGATAAATTCCTGCCAGAAACAGCCTGAACTTTTTATAGCCACGGGCAGTCATTGAGTCTAAAATGCTGTTTCTTTATCAGCAAAGATAATGAAGTTTTTCGCTTGTTAGGAAGAAAATAATTTACTGTTGCCAAAGTATCAAAATTTTCAATAGTGAAAGTAGAGAATGATGTGGGAACACGATACCACTCCAGGATTAACTTTTTCCAAGCATAGAATGGTCTATTTATTAAATAACTACCCTACCGCAATCTAAAGCAGTATATATGTATATATATAAATTTAAGGAAAATATTATAAGCTTAAAAAACAAAGTGGATTGAACAGTTTGATTACAGCCCAGGAGCCAATGAGAAGAGGCATCATTTCCCAAGAGCTTGCAACAACACACTAATGCACTCTCAAAACATGCAATGGTATCTATAATCACATCCTTTCCTATATAAGGGCCCCTCTGTCGGGGATATTGAAGAAACAACCCTAGGTACTCGTATAATCCAGCTCATAGGTTTATTATCCATCCCTCATCAATCCCTCATCAATTAATCAGTGTTCCAATAATAAAAAAAAAAAAGAAAAAAGAACTGGCTTGCCTGTGGTTCATTCAGTCGTGCATAAGTGTCTCTAGGGCCACCCATACAAGCAGAACAACCAGGACTTGCAGGTGTATCGCAACCAGCTTCTTCGAAGATCTGGGAGCAAGTCTTGCCACCAGATCCTGGGACTGGGAGGCTATATACGTCCATCCACACCTAAAAATTTCAACATATGAATTCTTCACTATTTTCTCGACCAATAATGAACTATTTGATATTCCAATTGCATAAATATTATAACTTCAGTACTAAAAGACCTAACAGCATTAACCTTCTGGGTAGCAGGGACAAGGAATGTGGGAACTTTGACCTTTTTGCCCTGCATATAATAAGATTATTTTTTTAGCTCAAGAAGAACGAGAATATGACATGCCAATAAATATTATTTGGCGTCTAGGTTCCACACTTTTCAGAAACGCAAGTAAATAAGCAGTCAGAGAAATAACCTTATAGTGTCCATAAAATGTAATTAATTCCTAGTCACAATGTACACAATACAATGACATTTGAAGCAGATTATAGTGTCCATATACCAATACAATAGAAAAAAATGCTGTAGTGCAGTGTTGGTCCCACTGATGCGAGGTGCTAGAAATAAGGTTTGTACCCATTCCACCCCTCAAACTCTATACAATAGAACAAGAAATAATACGTGCAAATTCGGCATAGCACTACGGTTTATTATCAGACATTGGTTTACTAGATGCTTCCTTGATATGCAGCTGGAAATTTATAACTTAGAATACTAATAGATAATATATAATTGAATTCCAATCCAAGAAGGTGTGTGTATTAAAGAAGAATAGTAATGTTCAAATGTTAATTCTGTCAGCATCAAACAATCACTTATGAAAATAATTAATAAACAGTAGAGATATTTCATGTCTTACTGAAGCTAAAAACACTTTGGCTGCAGCTAGAAAATCCTCAGTTTTCCCCCCAGTACAAGATCCAATATATACCCTGTCGATTTTCACATCTTTGCATTCCCTCGCTAAAGCACGATTACCAGGAGAATGAGGCTGCAAAACATGGAATATACTACTCACTATACAAGATAATGCTAAAATTCTTTCAAACATATAAAAAAATGGACAAAATACTTGTCATGTAATAAATTATTCTATTCTGATATTGAAAGAGTATTTCATAAGACAGGATTATATATACTTAGGCTACATTTTGTTCTCGAACTCTAGACCTAGAGGTTGACCACTCAAGCCAACTCCTAAGCCAAAGAGGCCATTAGAGGATCAGTCCTTTTTAATCTTCTCTCACAAATGAAACAGAGGTTAAAGTTATGATGCCACTCACTTTTGCCACCAATGGCTCCAGTTTTGAGATATCAAATCTGTACTCCGAGAGAAACCTAAAAGATATCAAAGTAAGCTCATCAGTAGAAATTACATCTTAAAAGAGAACAATGGAAGAAATCAATACAAGAAAAATCTTGGAGGAACATAAAACATAGAAATATCTTTTTCTTCCATTACCATCATCTATACATATGACACAACAATAATCTTTCCTAGTTTACGTAATTACTCCCTTTTTTGCCATTTGAACCACAACCAATATAAGTTTTCAATTGAGAATTTTTAAATGTGTCAAAACTGAAAATAAACCAAGTCTAAACATGACCATAGTATTATAGAACAGAAGATTTCATTCAGCTGTAAGCCACAATGACATGACAAGCAAATCTGGAATATCAGTGTGAAACCGAGATTCAGCTTAAATTTCCAACCAAATCAATCTTTTTGATGTAACAAGAATTTGTATTCCCAAATGATTTGATGGATTTGTATAATTGTGCTAACTTTATTTTTTGGCTACAATCCTCCAATTATCTTTCTGGCTACAATTCTCAAATTATATTTGATGTTCCAAAAGTATGTGTAAAACAAATTACATACTTTTGGAGCATCAATAGGCATTTAAAAACGAGGAAAATAGAATCAGGAATTGCATTGCCACATGGTGTCTAAAAGGTTTGTTGTCATCGAAATATTAAAAATATAAAGAAAAAAAATATGACCACCCAAATAATAAAAATGGTTAAATATCAAGACACATCTCCATTTTGCTTTTGCTTTTCTCTTTCATGGTTCATCAATTAATACAGAATTAATAGAGTTAAGCCCATAAACTTATCGTTCAAATGATGAAAGAAGTATTCACCAATGGAAGTGGAACCATGATCAACCACCAGCCTTTACTCAGAAAAGGAAAAACAAAACAAAAAATTAACTACAGATACATACAGATTTCTTAAAAAATTAACAGGAGCGAACTACAACTCTTTGAACAACAGATATGATATATCCAACCTTGAGAATATGGGCATATTTGCCCAGCTAAAAAATTTTAAAAACAGAGAACAAAAAGTTTCAATAATTGGAACCTTAAATTTCCATGCAAAAATCAGTGAAGACAGCAATCTAAATAGTTAAGCGTATGAATTTCTATAGAATAGAGATTTGTAATGTTTCAACCATAAAGCAAGGTTGTTAGGATTGATATGATACGTTGCATTGATGGGGGACCCATTAGGATCAGATCGAGGATTTTAGGATCCTTAAAAATAAGACTAGAACTATTTATATTATTTTTTGATAAGTAAAAATAGGATACATAAAGAAAAAAAAAATGTAGCTACTTTAAAATTGAAGAAAGTTGTGGAAACGAAGCAACTACCCTCCAATCGTGTTAAGTAGTATTCTAAGACTATAACTATATTTATAGTTAACGAATTCTTAAAATACACAAACAAGAAGCCTGAAGCACAAAAAATTATAGAAATAGAATCAGACATAGGGAACATGTAAGAATGCACTAGTTCACCCAAGCAAATTTGAGAAGTTAAATCAAAAGTTAAAATCCTCGCACCAACATTACATTTTTAAATTTATAAGGTTTTTCAGAAGGATGAAGTATTGATTTAACTATAATTTTTGCTGATACTCCAGTTCTGAATGGCTAACGTTGAAGTCTAGATGCCATCAAATGCAATGAAAAGAATAAATTAATCAGACTTCTTTGGAGTGTCCAAAGATCATGTTAAGTAATTTACTTATGTTTTCTCAACTCCATATAAATATATAGAAGAGGAGGAGTAGTTTCTAGCAGTAGATAAAGGATCCGACTCTCAATTACCTTGCTTGCTCATCACTATAAACTGGTTCATAGGGCATAGATGTTTTATCCTGAGTAAAAGAGTGAATAAAATTGTAAATATTGGTTCAGGCAATTTAGTTGCATAATAAGAACTTCTAGGATATCCTTTGCAATAATACACAAATAAGAAAGAAGCCTTCGGCAGGCAATGTAGTTGCAAAAAAAAAAAGCAGGAACGTGCGCACGCGCGCACACAGAGTTAAAACAGATTTGATGATGATAGCACTAACCTCGAGGTACTTATACGTAGTACTATCAGCTGGGACAACGCCATTCTTCCCCCCGGCTTCAATAACCATGTTGCACAGAGTCATCCTTTCCTCCATCTTTTCAATGCAAAATAGTAGAACAATTATAACATGTTCCAGTGCAGTGTGTTTAAACAACTCATACATAGATATGTTAGATACTTGCATTGGGAAATCAAGTACTTACTGTTAAATTTTCAACAGTAGTTCCAACAAATTCCATTGATTTATATGTTGCACCAGACACAGATATTTCACCAATAATCTGCAATGTCAAAACCGTAGAGTGAATCAACAAAATTTGGAGGCTCCACAATGATTAAAATAAAAAAATAAACCACGTAACCTATTAGGCAGATCTTATAGATGTAACATATTCTGTAAGATGCCGAATTATGCCCATGCAAGGGAAGCGAATGCCACAAGAGTAAAAACCGAGGTAAACTTACTTGCAAAATCAAATCCTTAGCGAGCAAATAATAAGGCATTTCACCATCCAGTACAAATCTCAGAGTTGGAGGCACCTGAAGTTTAAAGATATAAGGAGATTGAAAGTATTAAAAGCAAGCAGTACCAGAAGATTAAACAATGTCTTAAAACTAACAGATAAACACACACCCGTGACAAAAGTTGGCAAGCACACAAATTTAATTGAAATTGACAAAAGCATAATGCAGTGAAGTCTTTACAGTAGTTATTCTAGTTATGTCTACAAATATCAGTTTTGTGTTTGGGATTTAAAATTAAATTCTTCAGACTTAAAAAAGGCAATACCACGACCATGCAATTGTAATTTTGGTTTCTTAGAAAACTTGTGGCCAGACAAGAAACAATCTATCCACTAAAGACTTAGTCATGGGCATTTAAATGGTTAACTCGCACTAGCAGAATAGTGAAAGCTAGAATACTATGACACATGAATCCATACTATGTTGAAATTCAAAACTTCAAAACGGCAAAAGAAGGCTTAAGAAACTCAGAGATAATCTCAGAAACCAAAGGAAAGAAGTAACAGGACTGCAAATTTAGTGTAAACTGGTTAATTAGGTCTTCTCCTTTTTTACAAAGCTATTTCACTTGAACATCTGGATCTCATTTGGAGTACTCATGTGGAATGGAACACATCATTTCAACCGTGTTCAGCAGAAACTTTTCTCTTTAAGTAAGGTAATAATAAAATCCTGAATACAACAAATTCGTGAATTGGATTAATTCACCCACCCAACATCCCTCCAGGGAAAAGACAAAAAATAAAATAAAAGGAGAAATGAATAATAAAAGGTAAGATAAAAAGTTAATTACAATCCCATAGATTTATAAAGATTTTACATCCAATTGAGTAGGTATCAACTTTCCTTCCAAATCTTCAAGGAAAGGTAGTGATTAGTGAATTAAAACACTCGGATAATAAAAATACATGCATACATGCTACTTCTAAAACCTGAGATCCAGACGAAATCATCTTGCATGCAATAAATGACAACAAAAAATCCAAGGAGAACGTCAAGTTTAGGTACTAGCAGGAAATTTGCAAATTAAGTCGTATATTAAGAATGCTAATAATTGGAAGACTAAAGTAAGCATCGTGAAGAAATATTAGGCGAAAGCACCTAAATATTCAAAACAAAAATAATTATTTCACTAAATCATAAAGCAAGAGGGAAGATCAAAGCATTCATTTGGGTAATTCAATCCACGTATAATTCACTGTACAAAAAGAAAATGTGACGTAATCGCTTATTAAAAATATCATAAGATATTTAAAAACCTTAAGCAAAAGCTTTCCAGTCCCCAAAACAAAGCCTGCATCTGTTTTTCCAATCCCAGTAGCAAACTGACCAAATGCTCCTGCAGTACATGTGTGGGAGTCTGTACCTAGAAGGACCTAAAGGCAATAATTGACAAGGGTTCGACAGTTAATATAGACATGAAAGTGTAAAATGTGCGTAACTTTTAATAATCGAGAAATGTGCATAATTTTAATAATCGAACATTGATATTATAAAAAATATGGATAGATAGATAGAGAGCACCTCTCCAGGCCTGCAATGACCTTCTTGGGCAAGAGCAACATGGCATACACCTTTATAACCTGGGTTAGCCTGTAGAGTCATTAAATGAATTTTATTTTCCATTTACACAGGCATGGAAAGGACAATAACCAGTTTAGCATATATTAACAGTTGGCATCTCAAAAGACTGGAAAGTTATACCTTGAAATTCCCAATATCCTTAATATCATAGAAGTATTTAATATTTTGCTCAGTGCAGAACTCCCTTAAGATATCCACATTACCATTTGCTCTCTCATCATTTGTGAATATATAGTGATCAGGTATAACGACAATCTTTTCACGGTCCCAAACCTGCAATGTTGAAGAGAAAGAAAGCACAAAAATTAGACATTTTTTTTTAAAAAATAAATAAATAATTTGGAGAAGAGTGAATTGAAAATGAATTCAAATTCCCCCATCTGAAAACTCCCCAGCTGGTGCCAAATAAGACCCTGGCCGTGGTAAAGAAGTATTGACGAACAGGGCAAGGTGGTTCTTTCTTTTTGGGGTGTTCCGAAAATGTTCTTTCGGCTCTTTCCTAATGCTTTTCTGTCTCGCATCGAACTTTCATTGCCTTTTCTGGAATCTCTTTATGAAGCGATCTATAGAAATAGAAGAAGGATGTACATCTATCAAAGTATCTAATGGCAAATCTTCCCTCTTCTGTGAGTCAGTTTCTCCCTCTTTCATTGCTCAAAAAAAGTAGAATCTTAGATTCTCGTAGAATAAGAAGTTTGAAGTTGAATGTTCTATTCTAATAGGAAGCCTTGCTTATGTCTTGAGAAGGAAGCCCTTTGTAATAGTAATAGGGGGCTCGCTCTGTCCATTAACTTTGTTCTTTCTTCTGCTATATATCACTGAGCTGGATCCTGGCTCAGAAGGAACGATAGCCATGTGCTAAAGTGCTTTACCCTCACTGTATTACTAAAGTGAACTCAAAAAAGAGGCTTTTTCGGTGAATTCAGTGAAAAAAATGAATAAATAAAATAAACTGTCATAAATTAGGAACTACACAAGTTCTAAATTCAAGGCAAAGCTAGCATGGATGTAATATCAAAGAAAATGACGTGAAAATGAAACAATGAAATATAACATCTCATTCCAAATAAAATAAATAACAATAATGTGGTTATAAAAAGAAATCAATGTTTTTAAGTGTTTATTTGACAACATGTTGTAACTTATAAGCATGTCGCCGATTCACTGCCATTATAATGAGTAGAATATGAAGGATTCAATAGTTGATAATTTCAATCACTAATTTTATCTTCAAGGTGACGGAGGCCTCAACTTTTAAGCCTCCGAGAGTTGAATGGATGTCATGGACTCAACTGACGTAAAAGTTTCACAATGGTCGGATAATTTTTTTGAATACAACTAGCTTAAGTTTTAGTACATGCTTTTAAGTTCGAAACTTTGACAGATATTGTCTCAGTTTAAACGAATCCATTAAGCTTTTTAAAAGTTGACAATATCATGCATCTTATTTGACAAAAGGGTACTTAAGAATTTCAATGGAAACCTCTGTAGATACCTGTTTTTTGTGGGTCCCCAAAGTAGTTATATGAGTCTGGGAATATATCACTAAGACAACATGAGGAATGTAGAGAGGTAGAAGAAGGGAGAGAAAACCAGTCCAGTCAGAGGATTGGAGCAATGGTAGAGAAGAAGCTACCGTCAGTTCCCCTTTTTCTTTTTTGTCCTTGCCTCCTTTTTATAGCCTTAGGTTATTCAGGTGATACATTGTTGGGCCTCCATCCCAAGAACGGGTTAGGGCTATGCCTTTTTTGGGCCATGTTGCCCTAATCCCTACATTTTTTGATTGGCTGCCAAGTGTACTCTTCCTGCTGAATAATCCAAAAATGGCAGGCTGTAAAGGCAATTGTACTATTCCAGCTATCTTTTACTCTTATCCTCAAACTAGGTCTTGCCTTGTTGGGCAAGACATTACTAATTTTCCATCCTCCATTCCAAAACCCCTTCTGCATCCCATAGTTACTCGAAAAGCCCTACTATAACTCCTCGTTGCTTGGATCAAGGTTTAAAGTCTCCTTGATCGATGGTTTGTGGCTATATCGGATAGAAGTTCAAAACCCGTCGATCGACAAATTATGAAGGTCAGATCAAGGTTCAAGGCCCGTCGATCGATAAGTTTTGAAGAGGTCGGATCGAGGTTCAAGGCCTGTCGATCGACAAATTTATTGCAGAGGTCGGATCGAGGTTCAAGGCCCGTCCATCGACAAATTTTGCAGAGGTCGGATCGAGATTCAAGGCCCGTTGATCGACCAATTGTGCAGAGATCGAATCGAGGTTCAAGGCTAGTTGGTCGACAAATTTTGCAGAGGTCAAATCGAGGTTCAAAGCCCGTCGATCAACAAATTTTGCAGAGGTCGGATCGAGATTCAAGGCCCGTCGATCAACTAATTATGATGAGGGTCAACATTCGAGGCCCAAGGTCCATCAACCAAATGTTGGCCCAAAGTTATATACCCAGTGATCGGTTAGTACTTGTGTTGTTGAGGTGGACTTTGTCAAAATGTTGACTGTTTGACTTGACCTTGGTGACGTGGCTGCACCTTATCCACATTTAGTCCCCCTGCACGTGGCATTTTGAATTTTGAAATAAAAAGACAAAACGGCGCGTGCATAAATATGTGGTGATTAATGGCATTGGAAACCAAGGCATTTTCGGCTGCTAGTGGTTATGCATTTAACGGGAAAAGGATGGGACACAACCGTTGAGTGTCATCTTCTTCCCTAAAAACCTAACGGGGGTCTATATATGGAACCAGTTCGGAGATAAAAAGGAAACGTTACAAAATACAGTGCAAGAGAGTTAAAAGAAATTAGCGTATTGCTGTAAAAAAAAGAAACTAGTGTGTGAGAGTAACAAAGCTCTTGTGTGCAGGAGCAGTGAGGGTATTCAATAAAATGACAAAGAGGAAGTAGTTGAGTAAACCCGGTGAACCAGTGCCGGAAGTACCACCGGAGGGGGAGTGGAAGAGGGCTCCATTTTATGGACCCATGGATAGGTTCTGGACTGCGACGGGAGACATGGCAGGAGACGAGATTGACAGTAGGGTGGCCCAGTTAATGAAAGAAGAGGTCGTCGTGGAAGCAGGAGCTCTTCCGCCGGCGGACTGTGTGCACCGGCTTGCAATTGAACAAGGGATGTATCCGTTTTGCTTTATTGATTTCAAAATGCCGGTGGGCCCATGTGCAGGGTGGGAGGGGTGGTCTGAGTCACAAAATGTACGTGCAATGGCTGCAGTAAGCACGAGTTGCGCGAGCCATACATCTGTCCCACAAATTGAAAATGCCCCGAGATGGTCCAGGGTTGGAATTGCTAGTGTCAAGATGGTGCAGTGCGACCCACACTTTTATGGCAAAGTGGGGAGAGTTTACACCGACATTGGAAGATGTAGCCCAATTACTTAGTCTGCATATCATAGGTAGGGGATTTACAGTGCCCCTGATAATGGATGCAGCGGAGAAGGGTATCATGGCTGCACTAGAAGAAGGTCTGGAGAGGACCAAAAATTATGGTTCCTTTTTTAGTGCGAAGGGGGCTAGGCGCAATGAGAGGGAAAAGGGAGCTAGGAAAAGCACAACAGGAGCCTGGATACGATATTGGTTCAAGGATCTACAACCCTCCTTCAAAGGGGACAAGTTAGAGCGTCCCTTTATTGATGGAGACACCCTGTAGAACTCGCAGCATATGTACTATGCTGGTTGTCCAAGTATATATTCCCAGGGACTCTAGACGATGCACCCTTGAGTCAATGGTGCCTTATAGGAGTAAAGATAGCGAGTGGAATTGCGATTCCTTTGGGACCATTATTCTTGGGGACACTGTACCATCGATTGGACATGATCTTTGAGGATAGTGCGTGCTCGACTGGTCGCTACCCCATGGTGTCCTATGTAGCGAATGGGTTTTTACAGATGTTCATGTATGAGAGATTCCCCGTGTATGGGCCTTTACCCTTGGAATTGAGTAACTATAGGGCACGAGGAAGGCGCTGGTTAGGGCAAATGTGCAGGTTAGCACTTGGGGAAGTGATAGACTCCGAACGAGAGTTTATGTTCAGACCCTATCGAGAGGAGATAGCAGGGGTGGCCGATGTGGGGATTTATTGGGAAGATGCAAGAGTGTTTACGCCAAGGCAAGAAACGGGGGATGTAGATGAACAAACGTTTGCCTTGGTAGTACTGCCAGGATATTTGCCCCGGCGATTTGAGCTGGGCGATTTGCTCAAAGTGTACAATCCTAAGCGTGTACCTAGGCAATTTGGGTTTGATCAAGGTGTCCTGACCTACTGTGACTTAGAAGAAAAGTATGACGAATTAAAAAAGGCCTTATTCCGGTTTAGTGTGTTATATGACCTAGCTGAGGAAGAAGTTGGTAGTATCGTGATTCCTTTGCGAAATCGCCAAGATGACATAACAGGGGACTACAGGAGATTTTGGGTAGACTGCTTGAGGGCATTCAGGATGTTTTGCTTGCAGATTCCTTATCCTTATACTCCCATGCCTATATACAAGGATGATGTGTCTCTTCGCATGCCCAGGCCAAGAGTGCGAGACCATAGGTCAATAATGGCTCCGCTAGCTTCAGAGATGGGTGAGGTAGTGTATGACGCCGTGCCCGACGTGTATGTGCCTGCCACACCCGTCGAGCCAAGGGCAGGCAAAAGGGCAGCGAGGGAGGCTCCTCAGTCCAAGAAAGTTGAAGTAGCAGACGATAGTGAAGAGCCAATTGCTAACCTGAGGCAGCAAAAACGGAAAGCCTCAGTAATCAACATATCTGAGGATAAAGAGTCGACAAGAGAGACAGAAGAAGTGGTGGAACTAAGAGATGATGGTCCGTCGAGTGTTGATAAGGTGGTTGAATCGATGGGAGGTGTCAAACTCCGGGGACAAGTTCAGTGGGGACATTGGGGCAGCATTAACTGCCGAAGGCTCAAAAAGAGATATCATAAGGCGGCTGATGATAGCTGAGAGCTCACTTCCTCCAATCCGTATAGTCATGGGTAAGTATGATGGAGCAATAATGTTTTTCTTCCTTTTTAATGTGAGTAGAACTTATGCCTTAATTCTAGAATTTACAGGTCAGCAGCCATAAAAGGCAAGGAAGACACCGGTAACAATCCTGCGTATACCACAAGTAGAGGAGCCTTCGATGCCAAGAGCACTAACGCTACTGTTACTGCTGGAGTACCCTGCGAGCGAGGCCCCCAAGGTGCAGGAGGAAGCAATGGAAGGGAAGACCTCGGGCAATACAGTGAGATTGGAGGACATAAAAACAGAGATGCATCATGCGGCGCATGGGGTAGAAGTGTTAGAACCACAATCGTCATTGGAAGGCTCCAATAACACAATGAACAGGCAAACCTCAGATGAAGAGGTCGAAAGTGGGAAGAACAGCGCGATAGGTGAGATTTACCCTATCGAAAAAAAGCAATAGCTGGAAGACGACGATCAAGTGGTGGTGGCCGTGGAAAAAGAAAAAGTGAAGGCAGCTTGGTGAGGGGTTACCATTGAAGCGCGCTATATTCCTTTGCTAGAGGCAGCGAGGTTGGCACAGTCGGTAACGGTAGAGGCAATTGGAAAAAGACATCCGATGTTCCATCGCTTTGGGTACGAAGCCTTAGGGTGAGTGCTTGAGATATTTGCTATAGTGGAACACGGAGAGGGGTTAGAAGAGCTAGGACAAGAGGCCCGTGAGCTGATTGAGCTACTGAAAAATCGAATGGAGATAGAATGGCTAAATGTGAGATTAGAGGCTTACGAGCAAGTCGTAGGGCAAGCTTTCTTGGCCCAACAGATGGCAGAATTAAATGCCAGAATTGCGAGAGACAAGCGTATGATGGAAAAGATCCAAGCTCGCCTTACAATGGCAAAGCAGGAACGGTCCCTTGTAGAAGAAACCTACAATGAGCTAGGTGGCGATAAAGTGATTTTGCTATCTTATACATAGGGTAGTTATAGCACATGTATGACCAACGAGTCGATTATGTATTATCTTTTGTTAGTTAATGAAGTTAATGAGCAGTTATAATAACAGAAGTGTGATAGCAAACATGCATATATTACTAGTGAAATGGAAATATCACCGAGTACAAAAAGAAAAGACTAACTGTGATCAAGTTTTAACTAACTGGAATTTATAGGTTCAGCCTTACGCCCATCACCCTACAGTCTGAAGTAGCCACTGGGTTGGACCTCAATGACAACATAGGGCCCTTCCCATTTGGGGGTGAACTTTGGGGCAGAGGTGTTATCCATAATATGTTTAGCAGTTTTAAGAACAAGATCGCCTACCTGGAATATACGAGGTCATACATGCTTGTTGTAGGCTTTGGCCAAGGTATGTTGATAAACCTTGAGATGCTGTCTGGCTAACTCCCGTCGTTTATCCAAGGCCTTAAGATGAGTGAAGTGATCAACCCCACTTTGAGCTGCCAAGGCAGCGGCAGGAAAGGCAATCTCAACTGGGAGAATAGCTTCTGTACCATATAAGAGGGAAAAGGAGTTTGGCCTATGGCACGCTTCTTGGAGGTGCGACAAAGAGCGAATGGCAACTGTTCAACCTAATTAGATTTATGCTAAGCAACCGTGCGACTGAGAATTTTGAGGAGAGATTTGTTGGTTGCTTTAACTTGGCCATTGCCTTTGGGATAGTAAGCAGAAGACCGGCGCTTTGTGATGTTATATTGATGAAGAAGCTGAGCCACTCGAGAATTGACAAGAGGCGTGCCATTGTCTGATAGATAATCGCTAGGATACCGAAGCGGCAAATGATGTGCTCACGAATAAAGGCTGAGACAGCGATGCCTGTATCATGTTGTAAAGGGATGGCTTCAACCCATTTAGAGAAGAAATCAGTGGCCGTGAGGATCCAATGCATTTGACAAACAGTTGGATTAATTAGGCCAATGAGATCTAAACCCCAAGTGTGAAAGGGACAAGGGGCAATAAGAGGGTGGAGCGCAGTAGGCAGAGTATGAATCCAATGATGATGATATTGACATGGTTTGCATTGCTGAACAAGTGTCTTGGCATCGTGCTCTATGGTTGGCCAATAAAGCCCTTTGTGGACCAAGTGTTGGAATAATTTGTAGGCACCCTGGTGCTCAAGGGAATAGGCTTGATGAAGTGCCTCGTAAATTTCGGCGCCAGTAAGGCATCGCAAGAGCTCCCCTCGCGCAAAAGGTGAAACAGTCGACCATCACAAAGTTGGAATCGCGATGCCTGATGCTTAAGTTTGGCAGACAAGGCTGGATCGTCCGGGCGATGGCCATGTTGGAGGTAACGGATAAAGGGAATTCGCCAATCGGCCGGTTCGAGAGCGAGAATCTCAGCTGTATCGAGGCATTTCTAGTAGGCGACACATGCACGCTGCAACGCAGCCACCTGACTTGACATTTGAGGCCAATTATAGCCTTGGCACTGGAGTCGTTGATAAAAGGTGATATCAGTAGTGGCATAATGCTGCTGATGAACGCGGTGAAGAACTTCACTAGCCTCTGTATCCCCTAGACAGCGACTGAGGATGCCAGAGGGAGATCGATGATACAGGACCCCTTGGATCAAATGAAAGTTTTTAAGTTGGGCAAAAGGCAAAGAACCTGTGAAGGTCTGCATTTGATCGATGATTAGGCGGTGCCAATCAGTGAACTCCTCAGGAGGGAGAAGACCGATAATGGTTGGCTGTGTTTGTTTACGAATAGTGATCTGTTGAGTATTGCCGGAGATGTCGAGCTTTGATGCGAGTATGGCAAGGGCATCATGGTATCGATTGACAGATCGAGGGATATAAGCCGGGCAAACAGAGGTGAACCGAGAGAGAAGCTTTTGAATGATTGTGCGGTACGAAGCTAAGGAAGGCTCGCAAATTGTAAATTCTCCTGAAGTCTGTTTGACAATCAACTTTGAATCACCATCAATACATAACGGGAGATCTGTTTATCGAGTGCTGTTAAGATCCCGAGGATGAGTGCTTCAAATTCAGTTTCATTATTGGTGCATTTGAAGTCAAGTTTGATAGCAGTAGTGGAGGTGAGGGTTGGACAAGAGAGCACAATGCCAGCGCCTCCTCTTCGTGCTGTAGAAGAACCATCAAAAGACAAGTGCCATTCCTTGGGTTGTTCAAGAGAGGCGACCTGTAAGTCATCAAGGGGCAACTGTTTATACACCGGCTCATGAACCTCATTGGGGAATTGAGCAAGCAAATCTGCGAGGGCTTAACTTTTGATGGCCCGTTGTTCTAGCTGGTAATGTCAAATTCTGCGAGATAGAGGAGCTAATGCGCGGCCTTGCCTGTAAGCATTGTCTTGGAGAGGAGATGCTTGTAAGGATCACACTTAGTGAGTAGAATGATGCGATGTGCGAGAAAATAGTGCCGGAACTTATGCGCGGCGAAGACCAAGGCGAGGCAATACTTTTCAATAAGAGAACTGTTCTTCAGCATCACGGATCAGGTGACTAATGTAATATACTGGTCGTTCTTAATCATTGACCTCCTGTACGAGTAGTGCCCCTACGGATCGAGGTGTAAAAGTAATGTACAAGAAGAGAGGCTGATCCTTCTGCGGGGCATGCATGATCTGCGGGGATAAAAGCACATGCTTGATTCGCTCGAAGGCCGCTTGATAAATGTTTGTTAAAGAAAACTTCATTTTCCCTTTAACAAGGGTGCTAAAGGCGTGGGTTGCCTCAGCGAGGGCTGGCAAGAAACGACGAAGATAAGAAACTTTGCCCAAGAAACTTTTCAGCTGTTTGGAAGTCGTTGTAGAAAGCATGTCAATAATTGCTTTGGACTTTACTGGATCAACTTC
>JAOTQH010000040.1:2705487-2726341 GCA_025631255.1 Cornus kousa
ACTATTCGCCGTGTCCGTGTCCTAATTTTTTTGGATTTGCCGTGTCGCCGTGTCCGTGTCGTGTCGTATCCGTGTCCGTGCTTCTTAGGTTCACTGCAGTTCTTGCTGAGATAGGTATGGATGATTTGTCTTGCATTAATGGAGGTCGGTCTTGGTGTAGAGGTCAGAATATTACTAGAATATTGTAGTAGGTCGGTCTTGATAGGGTTTTGGTGAATGGTGACTGGCATTTAGCATTCAGGGATTCCAAAGCTATGCTTGGTCCTGCAAGCTTTTCAGATCATCACTCTATTATGGATATGCCTTTTAACACCTTTACTACTGATCCTAAGCCTTTCAGGTTTTTGAGGGTATGGAACCAACAACAGGAGGTGCAGCCTATTGTGACTCAGGTTTGGATGACAGAACTCTCTGGCAGCCCCTCCCATGTTTTGTTGAAGAAGTTAAGGGCTTTGAAGGTTGCCATTAAGGAATGGAACCAAAATTCCTTTGGACTGATTCCTGATCAAATTAAGCAGGCCAGAGATACTCTTCACAAGTATCAGCTTCAATTGCTATCTGATCCTTTAAATGACACTCTTATTCAGCAAGAGAATGCTAATAGGTTGAAGCTTTAAATTTGCTTGCTGCACCAAAAGGCCAGATGCAATTGGCTGCGGTCCAATGACAAATGCACTAAATACTTCTTCCAGAGGGTGGTGAGACACAGAGCAGTTAACTCCATTGTAAGACTACAGAATGATGATGGTATTTGGATGGATGACCAGAAGCTTATTCAGCAGAAGATTGTGGACTTTTACTCTGACTTTTTCAACGAAAGCCAGTCTCATGTTGCTCAGAAGCTTATTCAGCAGAAGATTGTGGACTTTTACTCTGACTTTTTCAATGAAAGCCAGTCTCATGTTGCTCTTCCTTTCAGTCCTAGGTACTCCCTCTCATCTGTGGAAGCTCAGTCCTTGGAGATGCATGTCATTGTTGAGTAGATTAGGAAAGTTGTGATGAGTTCCAAACCTGATCAAGTACCAGGTCCAGATGGTTACCCAGCTAGATTCTTTCAATCCTACTGGCATATCATTCAATTGGATGTGGTGAGAGCTGTTAAGCACTTCTTCCCATCTTGCTCACTTCCTGTTGGAGCCTCTTCTGCCTTCATTACTCTCATTCCTAAGAAAGAGAACAGCTCCAAGGTGACTGACTTTCGACCTATCACTCTTAGCAACCTACCTTACAAGATTGTTTCCAAAATTCTCACTAACAGGTTGAGTAACTTGCTTCCTAAACTAATTGGGAAGGAACAGTCTGCATTTATTAAGGACAGGAGAATCCAAAATAACCTCATCATGGCCCATGAGTTGATTAGGGGTTTTAATTCCGATTACTATCCGTCAATTTCTCTAAAGGTTGATATTAAGAAAGCATATGATTTTGTTTCTTGATCATTCTTTCTTGAGCTTATGCAGAGGATGGGTTTTGGCAGTAGATGGATACACTGGATTCAGGAACTTTTCATGTCTGCTAGGTATTCGGTTATGATCAATGGGTCCCCTTATGGCTTCTTGGCTTCTTCAAACCAGGTAGAGGTTTGAGATAGGGTTGCCCCCTCTCCCCTCATTTGTTTACCTTGGTAACTGAGGTATTCTCTACTATGCTTTTTGCTGAGGTGGTTAGAGGAAACATCACCCCTGCTAGAGTTGTGCAAAGCACCAATACTCATATTTCACATCTTTTTATTTTGATGACTTGCTCCTTGTATGTCATGCTGATGTGCACTCAGTTTGCTCAATCACTAAAGTCTTTGCAGACTCCAAGTCTATCTCTGGGCTTGGTGTTAACCAGGACAAGAGTGTGGTGGTCTTCTCTACGGCAGTGAGAAGTAAAAGACAGTTTTTGAGGCTTCTGCAATTTACTGATGGTAACTTTCCATGACCCTACCCTGGTTTGCCTTTGAATGTGTAGGGTTTAAGGAGGAACAATTGATCTGCCTTGCTTGACAAGGTTAGCTCTAAGATAGCTTCTTGGGGTACTCAGCTTCTTTCTCTTGCTGGAAGAGTTCAGCTTGTCAAGTATGTGGTGTATGTCATCATTCAATATTGGTGTTCATCTTTTTCATTGCCAATGGCTATCATTCAGATGCTTGAGAGAAGGATTAGAAATTTCTTGTGGGGGAGTTCTGATACTGCAAAGAAGATGAACCTTCTGAGGTGGGTGTTGTCTCTAATCCTAACCAAAGAAGGTGGTTTTGGCTTGAGGAAGCTTTATGATCTTTCTAGGGCTGCATAATTCTATTTGGCTTTGGATTACCTGCTCAGCAAGGACAGAATTTGGGTAGCTTGGATGAAGGCTAAGTATGGTGCAAATGCTTCATTCTTGAATTGTACACCTGCTTTCTCACACTCTCTGGTTTGGATGGACATTATCTCAACTCGGGATGTCTTATTGCAAGGTATTTCTTTTAGGATTGGCAATGGGGACTCCATTAAGCCTTATGATGATCCATGGTGCTCTGGTCTCTCTTTGAAACAAAGATATGGTCAAAGAATTAGTAGGCTACTTCAGTTTGACAGGTCTGCTAAATTGAATGTTTTAATGTTGAATGGTGCTTGGAACGTCACTGTACTGGACTCTAATGAGCTGATCAACCTGAGGAATTTCTTGCTTTCTGTTCATATTTATGTGGATGAGCAGGAGAGGGTCTTGTGGAATAATGGAATTCTTACCTTTAGTAAAGCATGGGACAGGTATAGACATCATAACCCTTATGTTTAACAGACTAAGCTGGTTAGGAACTCAGGCAGACCAAGGCCTTCTTTCACTACCCGCCTTGCTTTACATGATAAGCTTCCTTCTTTCTGTAATCTCAGGAAGAGAGGATTGCCTGTTCCCTAAATTTGTCATAATATGAAGACTATACAGACCATCTATTTATTCATTGTGAGTTTGTTGCTTCTGTCTGGCACTGGTTTGCTAATTTGCTTCATTGGGAATGGTCTGTGGTGCATAGTCAGTTGCTGCTGGCTGACTAGTTTGTGACTACTTTTACCACTGATACTTTGAAAGGAAAGATTGGTAGGATGATTTTTACTGCCACTATTCATGCTTTGTGGACTGAAATAAATGACAGCATGCATAAGGACTCCTCAAAACAGGCCAGTGACCTTACTACGTCTATTCTGTTTGAGGTTTCTGAATCTGCTAAGCTTAGTGCTTCTGAAGTTTTTCTACTTTTACAGCTTTTCTTTATTTGTTTGCTAGAGTAGGCATGTCCACTCTTAGCTGTCTGTTTTTATTTTAGAGGGCATGCCCTCTGTGTTACTTGTACTCTTCTATTTTATATTTTAATAAACCACACCCATTCAAGAAAAAAAAACAAAAAAAAAACACAAAACACAAAACAAAACAAAACAAAAAACCAAATAATATAGAACTTAAGCATTGGAGTCTCCTCTCTATCAAAGGATTTCATATTCCTCTCCTCCACCATAAACACAAGAGGCCACCCTCCAAGCATCACGGGCTTGGGTCCCCACTAGACACCCTTTCCAAACCTCAAGCAAAGACATTGTGGAAAATAACATGACCCAGTAGACCCTGAATAGACCAATGAGCAAGTCTCAACAATCCAGCGCCACTGGACAATGTAGAAGGAGATGATTCACTGGCTCTTCATCCTTATTTGAGACTCATCCGTATAACAAAAGACTATGGTATCATCCGCAAACAACAAATGAGAGATCCAGCTGAGGAGACCGAACCCACTCTGAACCCTCTGATGAACCCCACCTCAACCGCCCTCCTCATAAGCCAACTGAGCACCTAAATCATAATAATGAACAGAAATGGCAACAGAGGACCCTCACAATTCTTACTAAAATTAACATGTGGTTTTACTAAAATTATTGCCCGTTACAGAAACAACTTAATGTGACCAACATCAAATGGTAGAAAGTATAACCAATGCCATTTGCTCCACCCATCACAATTCTAAGATCTAGTATTTCTTTTCCTCCTCTCTGTCTTTTCTTTAAGGCAAATGAAAGTCTACTTTTAAAAAAATGGATCTTGGGATCAATTTGACATATTGACAAAAAACTGTAGAAGAGAATCCTCTAATATCATCTCCTACCAAAAATAGTCTTCTATTAAGCCACTGATCCTCATTACAGAATGAAAGAGTGAAATTGAAAAGGGCTTATATAAATGATATACATCATATTTTCTGTTGCATACCTGCCAATGTGCCACCAAAAGACAAATATTGGTGGATTAGGTCATTCTTAAGACAATGTTAAGAAGGGAATAACATTAACATGTGTACTTTATCAAGTGCAATAAGGCCAGCAAGGATCCTTCTCAACGATCCCTCTCAGATATTACTTGGCAACTTGTGAAAATAAAAAGCAATTCAAGCGCAAGTTTTAACAGGTCAGAAATATAGTTGAGACCAAACCAGCCCAACTTGTTCTGAACATAGAATTTATGCTGAATAAACACTTACAAATAAACAGCAATTGGGTGCTTACGAAACAAGCATCATCATCATCATCACACACACAAATATATATCTATATATATATATATATATATATATATATACCTGCATAACATCATATCTATAATTTGCATCATATAATGAGATTCAAACAGGCAATGGCTGTCAAAACATAAAAACCAATCAATAAAATAGTAAAAAAAAAAATTTAAAGAACCAAAAACTAGCTGAGCTGGTAAATGCACAAAGAAAAAAAAAAATCTAAAATTCGAACAACCCAAAAGTAAAAATTGAGCTGGTAAACAACTATTACCTTGAAAATCCAAACGCTATCAATAAGATCCTCCAGACCCCCAAATTCAGAGTCGACCTCCTCCGGCATATCGTCAGACCACCAACGCCTGCGCTGCTTCTCTCCGAAACCAGTGCCCTCGTCGTCCTCCTCTTTGTCGTTGTTTTCTTGGTTGAACTTGAAGTTCTGGGTTCGAAAGGTCTCGGCATTTGAGTCCCAACGACGATACCGGGAGTGGGTAATTTGGCGGAGGTGAGAAGAGAGAGGAGGGTTTTGGGAGGAGAGAGTGGATACAGGGCTTCTGGGTTGTTGAGGAAAGAATATAGAAGAAGATGGGTATGTAAGGAGAAGAATAGTTTTCTCCATTTTCACAAGCTTTTAGTTCCATTATCTTCCCATAGACGTTGGCTGATTCTCTCCACTAATATATCTGTCCACCACCGACCATGTATAGCCTCCAGACATGTTGGACTTTCTAGTTGCTAGTCAAGTATGCATAAATTATATTTTTTCTTTTTTTCTCTTTCCTTTGTCCTTTCTTTTCTCTCTTTTTTTTTTAAATCAATTATATATATTTTTATTATACATCAATCATATTTTTTGTTAGAATTCATGTCCATACTCATTAGATAAAAATTATTTTTCTCAAAATTTCAATTATAAACCATTATATAGGGAGAACAATTGAAACTTTTTCCATCATCATTACTATTATTATTATATTAAAATAGATAAGACAAATTAATACAAATGAACAATAAGAATTGGTTTAGTTACTGCGAGACAGTGGAGGAAAACAGATCTACATTTTTATAAAATTAATTGTAGATCCGGCAGTTTCTCATTTTATGTAGTAGTTTTTTTATTTCTTCTTCTCCTTTGTCTCTTCTATTTCTCAAAACTCCAAGAAAAAATGAGTATAAATACTGAATGTAATTTTCACCAATATCTCAATACTGAAGATAGTGTTAAAGAAATGGATTGGAATCATTATATTATCTCTAAAACACAACAATCTCACATGTGTTCGAATTACTATAATATTTTTTTTAGTGTTTTGATCTAAAGGACTCAACCTTCAGTTTCTACTTGAACCAGGTGTGACCAAAAGAAAACTTTGTATACGAGTGGTTTGGAGTCACAAAATATAAAAAGAGGTGACTGGTAAATTATGCATGAATAATAAAATATATTAATTTTGCATGACAATTTTTAGCTAGTGTTGCTGCCATTTATTGTTTCTCTTAAAGCCTAAAAACTATTCTAACAAGAACATGAATTTGTCGTGAATAATTTAGAGCAACTGGCATAATAAAATTTTTTTTCCCTGTGTGAGGATAGTTTTGGTAGTTGGAATCATTTTTATTTCTCTTTCACACCATCCAAACTAACAAAATAATATTTTCCAATCTTGCTAACCAAATATATATTAGAAACTTGATTTTTCTTTCTTTCACTTTCTATCATAAATTCAATCTAAAAATTATGTCTAATCAAAGTGACAGTAACGCTACGTTTGATAGGAAAGAAGGAAGAGGAGTGGAGGTTAGGCAAAAAAAAAAAGAAACAAACTTCCTTCCTTTGGTAGAGAGGAAGTAAGGAGAGGAGAAAAAAATAATGAATGAGTCATTATTCCTCCTTCATAAAATATATTTCTTCTAAATATAGACAAAAGATACAAAGGAAGAAAGGCAATGTTATTGTAAATATTTTAAACTACAAAATTTCCCTTATAATTAGCCATTTCTCTTTACTTCTTTCCTAGCAAACAAAATATGGTGTTATTATCTTATTATCTTTTCTTCCATCCAAACAAATAAATAGAAGATATTACATAATCTCTTCCTTAGAAATGTTCATTCATCTTTTCTTCTGTCCCTTTCAAAATCGAACTGTACGAATCCCCCGGAACTCCTCGAATTCATGAACTCTACTCACAAGTCTAACAGTAAAACTTTTACACACTTTATTTACTGGTGAAGAGAAAATCTTTACAAGCTATTACAGCTTTCTTGTCAATTGAAATTTCCTTCACTTGGTTGGATCAACAACCCTTAATCACTCACAATAAATGAGATTTTTTTAGATTGTGCAACAATGATTACTCGATAGATAGATGTGTACCAAGTGTAAAATGACAATCATAGAGTCCAGATTATATAACAAAAACTTGTTTCAATGATGTCTCATACACATAAATACAGATATAAGGCCATATATAATATAATATATATATATATATATATCATGATCGATGTATATAAGTCGACTGATGCAATTGAGATTCAACAGAATAACTTTAAACTTTTCCATTTAAATTAAGGCCTGTACACACAAATTTTGTAATCTGTAAATAAAACAAAATATGGAACAAATAGTAATTTATTAATTTGAAAATTTTGAGTACAATCCTATATAATAATATTCTTTACAAATAAGACCGTCTTCTGATTCGATCTCCTTTTTTTGGTTGGTTGGATCCAAGAGCTGCACGAGCTTATTCTTGAATTACCGTGGAATTTGATGAATAACGGCACGATTTGATGTGCTTGTTGTTGATCACCGTCGTTGGATGTGCTTGATGTTCTTCGCTTTTGGATTTGGATTTTGAATTTGTGTCTTCTGAGTCTCTAGATTTCTGGATTTCTGAATTCTGAATTTGTGTCTGAATTTCTGGACTTCTGAATTCTGACTTTGTGTCTGAATTTCTGGACTTCTGAATTTGTGTCCTTTGTTGAATTTGAGGAAGAATGGCACGTCTTTGGATGTGCTTGTTGTTCTTCGTCTTCAAAGAGGATTTGTTGAATTTGGTGAAAAACGGCACAACTTTGGATGTACTTGGTGTTCTTCGCTTTCAGGTTTGCCCTCAGGACCTTCTGGATTTATGGACTCTGAATTTGTGTCCCTTGAATTTCTGGATTTGACTCTGGACTCTGGATTTCTGTCCCCCTTCTCCCTTCCTCCAGGCCTCTATCTTCTTGGATGCATAGGATGATGACACGTGTCCTTTCGGATAAGGAAAATATTATAATTGGACCGGGCCAGTTATATTATGATAATTATCCTTAAAAAATAATTATTCCAAATATATTTTATTAGGAATAATTATTCTTTTTTTATTTAACCATCTAGACTGTGCTTAATTAAATAATTTAAGTGGACCAAACTTGGACCAAAATGACTTAATTAAATATTAGGGCCATATTTAATGGGTCCATTTGTCAAAATTATAGCCCACTAAAAATTTAATGTCTACAAGGCTCAATTCCTTATTCTATCAATCTGGGACTTTAGAAAAAGAAGCAATTTTAGTTCAAGTGTATCTAGAGACCAATTTAAATGGTATGAATGATATGCATTAGGTCAGAGTGACGAATTCTTAAATTTGAGCTTTCTAACCAAGTTATTCAAAAATAACTTTACATTGCGTTCCATCTATCACCGGAGAAATCTACCTAATGTTTTATTCTTTGAGAATAGCCATTGGGTTGAAGTCTTTGTGATTTGGATAATTTACATGCATATACTTAACTGGATATTATAACATCTCCAATGGATATGTTAAATCCTACGTGACAGTTGCAACAGTTACTTGGCATTTGGCATACCATCAAATATGTCATTTTGGCATATCAAAAAGTGGTATGGCAAATAAAAAATTTCCATTATTTTAGTCTATGTATCCCACAAACAATTCAAATTTGGCATATTGAACATCTCCACCAAAAACTTCAAATATTAATAAAATTAATAAATTTGACATATTGAATGAAGAAGTATTATGTCAAAATGTCATATGTCAATTTGCCACATCAATTTGAGGTATTAAATTTGAAGCATCCTTGAAGATGCTCTTAGTGTCTCACAACCAATTAGTTTGCTATCATAAAAATTACCATTTTATTCTTGTGTTGTGTTGAAATCTTAAGAGTTTAACATGTAATACTCGTCATGAGCAAGGGCAGACCTAGAAATTTATGCTCAAGAGGCCGAATTTGTAGTATAAAAATAAATTTTAACACAATACAAATAAAATTATATTTTTACATTGAAGTTTTCTATATTAAAAACTAAAAAATAAAATAATAATAATAATAATAATAACAATAATAATAAATAAATAAATAAAAATAAAAAAGAAGAACGAAGAAGAAGAAGAGGAAGATAAGTTAATTTATAAACAAGTTTTCAATAACAAGCACACAAAATCTAATGATTTTGCCGCATATTTAATAATAATGATAGACAAACATGAATACAACACAACCGATAATGGTCCCAAATATATGTTCATAAACTCTTTAGAAAAGTGATTCAATGAACTCAATTTTATATAGTTTTTAGTCAACGCACGATACTCCGATTCTTTGCAAATGGAGCAATCTTGCACCAAGGCTCTTCCTCTTTTTCTTTTTCTTTTTTTTAAAGTAAAATAGCATGTTGCTAATATTCCATCATTCAATAAGTAGACATTAGTATCTCACTACCAATAGTGTGTGTGGAATGTTTGCTAACTTGACATCCAGTTCCAAGTAAATTGCTCTAATGCCCAAGTAAGCAATATGTGTTTTGAATAACAAACAAGTGAAGCTGTAGAGGAAAGAAAGCATATCACTCTTGATCTGAAAGAGACTTGCTATTCTTTTTAAGCTGGAATCAACTGACCATATAAATTTCTAATGTACAAGCCAACATTCCTTGCAATGAATTCTACATTAAGAAGATGTTTTGAAACAACCGCTAGTTTATTTTCGATAAATTTAAAACTCAAAGCATTTTCTCACACTTTGGTGTTGTCACCATTGCTCGTCTTCACGCATTCGTCTTTTGGAAAATCCTTCAGAACCCGAACGAAGATAACACTTTTATACAACATGACCCCTCTTGGCTGGGAGCTGACCCATGTCTTTGCAAGTTAGCTGAGCATTCTAGTTGTGGATATTTCCTAATGGGGTTGACAACATACAAACATCTAAAAAATGAGAATTACAAACTCCTATTTTAGTACCAGGTGTGAACCTACAAGAGCATTCAGACACGGCAACGTCAGTATGGTGTAGGGTTTACTATAAGAATCAGGTATTACAGCAGTCAGCCGCGGCATATCATGATCTGCATGCCATTGACTTCACCCTGGATCATAAGAACAATGATCAAGAAGTTAACATCAAAGATAAACTTTATGCAAAATTAAAAACTTTAGTCAAAGAAATGATAAAAAAAATAATAATAATAATAAATGAAAGCCACATACTAGAATGACATGGGCATTTTTAAGCTACAAGAATGCAACCATAAACTATGTATAATAACCATGTATTCTAAAATGACCATTGCTTGGTGCAATGCTAAAACCATTTCCAAATCAGAAAGTAATTTACTTCACGCAAATAATGCTAAAGGTTAGTTTGTACGCATTCTATCCACCCAGTGGTCCACATTAATGGAACCAACGCTGCTGTTCTACATGGATGTGAATAAAACTCTGTGAGAAACTTAGTTTATGTGTTGGCAAATATTAGTGTCAAAACATGTGAATCGAGTTGTAATTTTATGTTTATGTTGAGCTTCAATGGGTCACTTCCCGAACCTAACCCTGCTAAACATTAACAGATCAGTCCATTTGTAGACCTAGAGGTGACCGTGACAACTTGTTCATCTGCATTATATGAATACTTATTTGATGTAGTATAGCACATTAAATTAATAACATATGCCCCATTGAAGAGATTTAACAAAAAAAAAAAAAGAGAAAATAGAATATCAGCATCTTAAAGGTGAAAATAAAAATTGGAAGGAGAAACGAACCATCCAAGCGAAGTCATACCTTTCATATGTTGGCAAAGACCAATAGTAACTAGCATTCTAAAGCATAGGTCGGGACCTACAAGAAACAAATAAGTATAAGTGACCAAAATTTTATCGAAATCAGAATCTGTGACTTAGTGACTTGCCAACCCTATGATACGTAAAGCACAGGACAATCCCAGTGTTCTTAGATTCATGCACAAGCACGCCGAAGCTAGAGTTGCTACAAGAGTGGCATTGAGCACGAAACTGATAGAATCATGCCAATCTTTTAGGGTTTCACATGCATGCCTCATCACCAACTAGTTAAAATAATAAGGACTCTACTCATGAAACATCTTTCTTTTCCCTTTTTGTTCTTTGACAGAAGAAAACTCATAAACTATACATTAGTGTTGAAGGACTTAAATATTAAAGTTACACCCTCTTTAACAGCTTAAGCTTTTGGAATAGATGGTTATTAACGTGGTATCAAAGCCAAAGGTCTCGTGTTCAAACCTCACCATCACCCTGAAAATTAAAATTAAATAAGGCCACACGTGAGGGGCCATGTTGAAGGATTTAAATATTAAAGTTGCACCCTCTCTAACAGCTTAAGCTTTTGGAGTAAATGGTTATTAACATGGTATCAGAGCCAAAGGCCAAACCTCACCATCACCCTGAAAATTAAAATTAACGTGGTATCAGCTTAAGCTTTTCTGTTAATACATCCACTTTGTGGTGGGGATTGGTAACAAAATTAACTCTTTCCAAGATAAGTGTTAAGGAGGAGATCACTAAAAGATGTGGTTCCTTAACTGTTTAGGCTGGAAGTTAATTATGATGTGTCAATTGCTGGAAATTACATAAGAAAGGAGGACAGAGGGTTTGGGAAGGTGCAGTTTTGAAGATCGATGAATAATTGGGAAGGCGGCAGCTTTTTTTGTGGCTGATTACTTGCAGAAGCTCCACAAAGCAGAGAGATGGGGAGGGGAAGGGAAGGGATGAGATTTGATGGATGAGTTCAAGGGAGGGACAATTGAAGTAGGAACTTTGTATAACAGGTGGTTCCTGCCTAGAAGGCTAACGAGCCTAACATTCCTTCCAAACTGGCATCTTCTGAGCAGTCAATGGCCCACAGAAAGATTTTGATGGTCCATAACTTGCTAGCGAGAGGAAAGTTTACCTCCAATTGGTGCTGCATGTCCAAGAAAGAAGGGTCATCAGTGGATCATCTACTCGCTTATTGGAAGGTGGCAACAGAGATGTGATTCTGTGTTCTCTTAATGTAGCTTGAGATTTCATGGATATACCCCATATGTGTCTGATTTGTTTCATAGCCTGGAGCTTGGAACACATCTCAGGGAGTAGGAGACAGAAGTATGATGCAGTTTCCACTGTCTCGTGTTGTGAACTGAGGGAATGGAATTAGAGGCATTTTGACATGAATGAGTTTATAGGAAAGCAAAAGAGTAGATCTTTTAGCATGTCACGTAGATCACAGGGAGGGTGAATGCTTAAAAAAATTCAGATTTTGTAGATAACTTAAATTCATTTATGTTCTCCTAGGATTTTATGGCTGTCACTATATACGTCTGTTGTACATAAGTTGCCAAAGTGAATTTTGTAACTTAAAGAAAAGAGAGAAAACTTGTACTAAAATAATTGCTATTGTTTTCCACCATCATGTCTCCTAAAGACAATAAAAAGCAAACACTGTTCTTTCCTCAACTACTCAAACTTTGTACCAATTACCCAAGCAAAGAAAGTAAGACTTGTGGCTGATCAATATGAATGGAGCCACAAGTTGATCATGAAACACATTGCCTTATGTTCTGATGTTCACTTAACAATGTCCTAAATTTTCATAGCAAGAGTTGTTGGTTTGAGACCTATACAAGTGTGCATATCTTTCTCTATCCAGACGCATTTGTGGGGAACACAAATAGGTACCTAAATAATTTTTTCCCTGACAATCTGATAAAATGATTTAGTCAACCATATGCGGTCTTCATATTCAAAGCTTGATGATGAAAAAACACAGCCACTAACAAGTCATAAGCTACCAAAGACGCAAATAACTCAAAACACTAGCAAAACAATATGGATCGGACCCATCTGCATGGAGATAACCCAAATTCCCACAGATGACTACAAATGATATATCTGCGTCAGACACCTTAGACTAAAATTTGAATAGTGTTCTACAAAAGTTTCAACCTAGCACTGGCAAAAGTCAGCATATTTCAGGTCAAATTAATAATGTAATGTATACAAAATCATATAATATACTTGTTAATGAATTTTAGATAAGGTTATTGCAAGGGCTTTTTGTTGCTTCAGAAACCACTTAAAAGGATCTAATTACTCGACCATGGTTCGGAATCTCTGCCGACACTGAGATAAGAAGCTCAACTCATCTCTGTCCTGACAGAGGCCAAGACTATATTTTCACCCGATAACATAAATTTAGCAATATAAAAGGAATCATCAAAGATGGGAGATGTTAACTGCAAGACGTGAGAACTGACAATATTGCATGACAAACAGTGTCCGGTAATCTAGACAACCAGAGATAAATCGGGCCTCTTTAATGGCAATGCGCTGAAATTGCGCCCTATAAATCAATATTTTGTTGCAACAAAGATTCCCATATAAAATTATGTAACAACATTTCTAGTATCTTATTATTTGACAATTCAGTCCACAAATGCTTCATTCCAAGTTCCTAGAAGATTTTTTTTTTTTTTTTTGGTGAAGGTTTTCAAGGTGGGAAAGGCTGAAGAAAACAACAGATGATGATGAACGATTTGTCCACTTTAGCATGTTTTTGGTACATGCAGATGATGATGAATGATTTGTCCTCTTTAGCATGTTTTAGGTAAATGTGTTGAAATTATTTAACTTGAATACTTAACTGCCAAATGAAATTCAATTCTGTATTATTACCATCATAGTATCACGTGTTAAACGCTCAACAATTACTAGTGCTTTCTTAATTATTATATGGCTCTAGAATGTTCTCTTTTTTTTTTTTTTTCAAAGGGGCTGGGGTGGTATTTTTTTTTTTTTGATAAATGCTGGGGTGGTGATTTTTGAACCATATAAGGACGATTTATGACGACTGATATGACTCTCTTAGCACAGTTTGTATTAATATTCTTTTATAAAATCCAAATGCCATTGCAGCATCATGGTGGAGGTGGTTGTGCGTCTTTTGGTAGTGTCCCTAACCTTCAAAAATTCCTGAGCTTTGAAGGATTCCTCATCCTTATTATTTGTAAAATCTTCTCTAATTTTTTACCAAAGAAAAATGTCCGCCACACAATTATGATTTTTTTTATTTTAAAAAAGGAGTCTGCCAAAATATATAACAAATCATAGCTTTATCCCAAAGAAAGCTCAAAAGTAAATCACAAATTTGAGGCCTTATACCTCAAGCATGTTTTCATCAAGAGAACAGGATGGTGTGTAATTAAAGCCATGAGAACTATCATATTGGAGGATCCTCAGCTTCCCTTCCTGAATTTTTTAAACCAATTAAATTAGGGAGTCCAGAAAATTAGTTAAAGAAACCCAAAGTCAAATTATAGCAAATTCAGTTGTTCACCTTGGTTCCATAGACAAGGCCATCGCCAACAGAAGGATGAAAACATGCTACATTGACCTCATCTTCTGCACTAGGAAGAACTCTCACGAGCTCCATATCAGAAACTCTGTAGACCTGAATGATAAAAGCAGATTTTGAGGATGAATTACCAATAATGTTGCAGTGATAAAATTGAAATAAACGTATAATATAGAGGAGCCGAAGACAAAAAGAAGCGCTCAGCATATCCATCTAAAATCACAAGTCATGACTTAAACACCACATAAAACTATTCACCCTTTATGCATTAGAGACCTGCCAGTGCAGCATGTATGATGGTCAAAATTTCAGAAAGCCCATTATATAATCTCATAATCAGTTAAGGAACAAAGAACCCAAAGAAAGGCTCTGAAAGAAACCAACATATACAGGAACCAACATATACAGCACACTAGTGTCAATGGCGTAGGAAATTTTGAAACTAGATAGAGCCTGTTCCTCTTAAGGTACTTTTCTGTCATTTGACCACTACTTTCTACAAGATTTTACTACCAATCATCTGATATCCAGAAAGAGAGCAGCCCTTCGCGGATGTAAGAATGAAGAAGTTTTGAAAGTTGCTGCCAATTCACTTCGCACTATCCAAATTGTAAAACTATTGTCAACTTTCTTACTACTAATTTACTTGCAATGGCTATTATTCTCAAGACTTTTCACAAGGGACCTTGCATGACACATGGAATGATAAAAATATATGTTAAAAAATCTAGGGAAAACAAGCAATTTTTTTTTTTTTTTTGATAAGTAATGATTGTATAAAAAGCGTTCAAAAGAGGAACACATCCCTCTAAAGCTACACAAGGCCAAATAGGACCTCTAAACCCTCAACAAGTCCAATGATGAGAATCACTCATTAAACAAAAAAATTAAAGTTAGCTGAGAACAAATGCAAAGAAAACATCATGACCCTACAAACCTAGGCAAGCGGTATCACCACCAACATGCCTCTAAAAGCTAAATTGGAAGTGCATCAATGAAATTTACCCCTTTTGTATTGTTTATGTAGTACAATAAGAATGCACCATATTTCAAAAACAGTAAGAATGTACCTGATTCACTTATATAGTTGTTCATAGAGATTATTTAAAGAATAGAATCAAGATCCACAAAGATATAAAAACCTATACATGAAGAGTTAAGGATGCGTGAGTGGAACCATTTCCATAAACGGATTTCATTCTTGAAAAGGAAAAAGGAAGTGGACAAAAGAAATGCAATTGACAGTGATTATTTAACTTTGTTCTCCTCGAATTTCTCTTTTGATAGACCACCTTGTGTAAACATCTATAAGTAGGTTTTTGTGCATTAAGCCTTTCAGCTTCAAATCATTTCTGAGAGACAACATAACAGAAAATGACACACTCAGAAATGCCAGTTTCTGAAATGACAAAAATCATGCCCCTAAGATTGCTAATATGATTGTAAACCATCCAACAAATAGTTTTGAACTGTTATTAAATGGAGCTCTACAGATAAGGTTTAGGATGGAATGACCATATTGATGTGCCTGCACGATTTTATCAGCAAACAAGGATCAAAAATCTGTTTTCATTTCCATCACAACTGCTAAAAAATTTCTGTTTCCAAGTTAAACCCAAAGAAAAACAGGTCATTTCCCATCAAAACAAAGTTGTTTTGTCAAAAACTACAAATAAACATTCAACTCAAACCAAAATAGTCAATATTTGTTTGTATTTGACATCAATCACACAAAATAAAAATAAAAACAAACAAAAAAAGATATCTTTTAATCCTCAATCCCCCTCCTAATGCAGCAAAATATCTCCAAGGTTCTCTAGAAATAGCAGATAATGAAGAAAACCAGAAGAATATGGAGGAAAACAAAGTACGGGAAAAGTTTTGTCATAATATACATTGCTAATCATTTGACCTCGCTAATTATTTTTCTTCAGTTTGTTATTTTAACTATTGTCAAAATGCCTATTTTGTGCATTTATACAGTTCGAGCTTATGACATCATAATTTTATATTTGATTAGAATAGCTCAAGATTACAAGAAAAGGTAAACATTAGAACTTCCAAGACTATACTTTATTTTTCTGGGTTAATGGGCGTAATTGTCCTCTTGCATGGATAGACATGCAAATATTCAACAAATCAATTTTTTGGCTCATCTTTCTTCAGGAATAGAATTTACTTCACGTTACCAAGTGCTTCTGTTGCATTTCCAAATATATTGATATCCATTTCCAAGCCCAATAAGATGTAGTTACTGCCACACATCCATCACAATATTTGCAATTTTTTTTTTTTTTTTTTTGTTAGGTCAAGATTCTTATTTTTACAACAATAATTTTATGAATATTTTGTTTCTTAGTGCCCAACATTTGATCCCATGAAGTATGGTTGGTCTAACAGCTGTTTATAAAATTTACCTTCCAATTTTAGAGATATATGCGAGTCACAGAATATAATGATTATCAACATCTGACCATTTAGATAAGGGTGCTGATTATGTAGCATTCCAATCACATTCAGAACAAAATATACAAGATCAATCAAGGGCAAAGGTCTTGGATTTTGAATCATATAAGTGATACGTACAACAAAGGAAAGAAATGAAAGCAAACTCTTTCAATCTGAATATTATAAAAATAAAATTTTTGCACGTGAAGTTCTAGAAACAAATAGGCCGTAAGTAGGGGAAAAAAGAGAGAGAGAGAGAGAGAGAGAGAGAAATAGAGAATGTGGACTTTTACCTCCAGAATGGTGTAAATGGGTATTGTTGTCTCTCCATCAATCAAAACACTCATAAGGAGTGAACTATGGCGACGGCCGTAGGCGAGTAACAAGTGCTCCGAGGTGGGAGAGAACTGTGAACACAAAAACGAATTTACAGTTCAAAAAATGTCCAATAAGATTATAAAGTTCCTTTTTTTTCTATGTAGTACATATTTTGCATCTTTGCTATAGATAGACAGGTTATGATCAAGTCTCATTTTGACTGAAAGTTCAACTAAATCCTATCAAATCTCACAACTTGCAACCATGCTTTTTCTTTATTGAAGATGGCCACAAGCATATTTCATTGCCAGCACTGCACATTTTTGCATACACAGCTGGAGAATTTCTCATTATTACCTGTTATATTTTCACTCTTTTATTTTTTATTTTTATGTACTAATATCAATCATCATTCCTTAAAAAAAAACAAAAAAACAAAAAAAACAAAAAAAAACAAAAAAAAAAAAAAAAAAAAAAGAAAATTTACAACAGAGTGCCACATTCGCATGTAAATGAAATGACATGAAGTAAATGAGCTAAGCAATGCCCAGTGGAGGAAGAAAAATATTGAGATAACTTTGCATACAGAGTAGATGAAGACGAAAATGATCGAAGTCCAACTCGACAAAAGCAACAACAATAATGGAATTAAAATCACAGATTAATTGAAGAGGCTTGCGGGACCATTGCAATATCACTATTTTGGAGTCTCCCTAATTGAATTCTGTCCTCACCTTCTAATCTTGCTAATATAACCATGACGCCCCTGACCAACAAAATTAAATAACAATATATATATATGCTTTCACAACATTTTGGTGGTGTATTTCATGCAGAAGTAAAATTATGCAAGTCTTCTCAAAGTTTAAAGCATAATATGATGGTTTTAAGAAGAACGTGCATACAATACCAGAAGAATAGGGAAGGCCTTCACTGATTTCTTATGGATTAAAAGTGAATTTATGATCTAGGGATTTTTTTATCCCACTTTAGATGTAGGAGAATCAAACTACTATTATAGTTTTGTTGGTGGCATATAGTCTCCTGCAAATAGTTGCATCAACTGCTACGTAAATAAGGTGGTGATGAAGGTGTGCAACTGTATGTACATTATTAGCCTTTTTCTTGATATTATATATTTTGTTTATTAATTTTGACATTCTTTCAAACTCTATATGGAGATAAATGAAAGAACAAATTTCAGTTTTACTCGTATCATCATCGAAACTCCAAACAACTCCATTTCCAAACATAAGTAAGGTATTAAGAAGAATTGATGCACATAAGTCTCCATAAAGCAACAGACCTGAATTGAAGTTAAACAATGAGCAGCTCTGACTGCCCGTGATGCAAGCACCAAACCAAATCTGGATGCACAAAAAGGACATCAGGTCACAACTAAAGGCACTTATAATGAAAGCAGGAAAATGTATGAACACGTGATGCAGAGGTGTGAGTGGTTTAAGCCTTACGTCGCTTCCTCGAGGGAATATATCCGAAGTTCGTACATGACTTTGTGGGCTGAAATTGGGTGCCGTGTGGGGGATGTTGCAGCCCCTACATCATGGTGCACCTGGGTCTGTAAACCAGGATCAGCTTCTGGATGTGGCAGCACACATGCAACACAGGCTGCTAAAAATCTGCCACAGGGCGAAAAATGGGCACCCATTTCGCTGCAAACAAATTGTTACTTGTAAACAATCAAAGAGATTTGGCTAGTATACTATTCAAATCATAAAAAGACAATTGCTATGTTCGGTTACATGAATTGGAGCATTGGAATTGGAATTGGATAAAATTTAGTTTAAACTTTGAACTAAGTTTTCTCCAATTCCAATTCCAAGGCACCAAATCCATGCAACCAAACATAGCGAATGAGAAATTGTCCAGAGATTTAATAATGGCCGCATCATAATAAAACTGAGAGATTCCTCCCATAACTACATTCAGCAAAATGGCCGCACCAACTGATTTTGCAAGCATGTACATTGTACAGGCTTTCAATTGTTTATAAGAACTAATTATGAGTTTCATAATAATGAAATTGAACAGTGGGAAACTGCCAATAATTTAAAACAGGAAAAAGACCATACCTACAAAGTACGGCATGTGGTATAGTTAAGCGACATCTGTCTGCATCAAGAGGGTTACAAGGATCTTTAACATCATGCGACCATATTCTAAGCTTCACGGTGCAAGGTAACTCTGCGGCTGCTGCTGCAGCCAATGATGTGGCAAGCTCAGTTTGGATGCGGCTAACAAAAGGTTGGGGACGACTTTCATCACGTGCCACATTATTGAAAGCAGCATCTTCACCAGATCCAATTATGGGTATCATACGAGAGCGTGAAGAACGGTGCCGTGAACCAGATCTTGCAGTAATTGTAGATTGGCCGACACTAGTAGGCATTGTTGAGGGAACCATCGAAGGGAGATTTTCTAATTCACTATATGCAGATGAATTTTCATAAGCACCACCATTAAGTGGACGCATTGTGCGTTGGCCAGCTTGGCTTTGACCAATCAGCCACCCTTGCAAAAATGGTAGTTCCCAATATGTTGGGTCACCAAATGGAAAGAACCGATTGCTTCTCTCTTCAGTCTGCACTTCAGTATCCATAGCATCAATTGCAGGTTGAGAAACAGCATTTTCCATTTCCCTCAATAAAGAATTAGTTCTTGGTTCTTCCAATACAGGGGAGCTACTAGGTTCAACAGGAGACAACAGAAGTTCATACTGCCCCGACGGAGTTGAATATGTGAGAAGCCGCACGGAAGCAGAAGGATCCACTCTCTGAGCTGCAGTAGTTGAATCAACATCTTTATCAGTATGCTGCAAATATAATTTCCCATCATCTCTACCAATTCAAGGCCAGATCAAGAATGGTAGAGAGATGAGAGGTAGTTGACTTGCCAAATTAAAATAATCACCAGAATGAGCATCTGCCAAATATACAGTAGGAGGAGGATAGTGCAAATAACCCGGAGAAGTTGCTAGTGTCATTGTGGAATCTGATGCCTCCAGCTCATTGACCTGCAAATCAGCACATTAATGGGATGAACAAGATTGGAATATGTTTATTCAATGGGTCCAAAAAAGTTACCTCAGCAGTTAGAAGAAATGGGGCACCATGCGGGTGAAAATGCACCGCTCGAAGTGAACGGCGTGTCTTCAGTACTATGGCTGGTGAAGATGTCTCCCCTCTCCTGTTGTAGTGCCATATGTATAGCTAACAAAGAATTTAAGGACATAGATATCATAAAAATTTTAAGGTAAAACACTTTATGTGATGCTCTAGTCCAGATTCCTCACCTTGTGCCCTGAAGCTACAGCCAGAAGTTCCCCTTGGGCATGGAAAGCAATAGAAGCAATAGGACGATCTGCATTGAGGAACCAAATAGATAAATCAAATCAACCACCAAAAAATAAAAAGCTTGCAAAATGTTCTTTTTCGACATTTTGAAATGTTAATATAGTGATAAAAATAGTTACAGAAATCACGCGATCCTATGCACTCTGCTGTGTTCGCGTCCCATAATCGAACTTCATGATCCAAACTTCCACTAGCAAGAATTTCAGGATATAATGGATGGAATCTAACCTGCAAAAGTTCAACCAGCATATAACATGGAAAGGGTAGCTTCACAAAAATAGCATATCCAAAGAACTACCGTACATTGTACAATGCATAGAACAATAAGGCTCAAATGATGTTGCTGAAGGATGCATGCACAAACTCCCAACAAATAGAGATAAGAAGAACAAACTAAACTAGCAGTACTGGAGATATTAAACATGCATATGTGTTTGTTTTCATCAGGTTAAAATATATATATATATATATATATATATATATATATATCTAAGGGAGTGTTTGTCTGTCTGGAATCA
>JAOTQH010000040.1:2726441-2739013 GCA_025631255.1 Cornus kousa
TATATATATATATCTAAGGGAGTGTTTGGCTGTCTGGAATCAGCATCCTGACTCAGCATCTATGCGTGGGTATGAGATGTCTGGGAACATTGGAGACCAAAAATTTTCATTACGAGATTGGACATGTTCGGGGATATACTATATTTCACCCATTCCAATAATTCAGTCAGTCATATATAATTCTAGAGTTTAAGTTACAGAACAGCCTTGCTTTTTAGGCCAGCAACTTTTCTCAGCATCTTTAGCTGATTGTCAGCCTGTTCAGCTGACTTAAGAGGGTCCAAGTCACTCAGCACATCATGTTTATTATCAGTGGCGATCACAATATGCTTCCAAGGTCAGATAACGCCAGAATATCGGTAGTCTAGCCCAGTTGCTTCTATCAGATTTTCACCGAAATTTCAAAAATAACATTAACAAATTTGTCTACTTTGGTTCTTTCCTAGCCGTTAATAATACTTGCATAATCCCAACGTAAAAAACATGAATATAATATAATGTCTTAAAAAAAAAATTTAATTTCTAAATATGCTTACCTATTTTTATGCAATTTAAAATAAGTTCTTCGAACTAAAATGGTCAGTCCACATGTGCTGATGTATCTAATATATAATAGACTAAGTCCAGTAGCACCTAGAATATATCAACATTCCCATTCAAGTTGGAACATGGATATCTATCATGGCAAGTTTTTTACAGAGTAGAAAATTCTTGGGCTTTAGATATCCAAGACTCCAATTCTGCCCTTGATTCCAGTCCATCAAACTCACCCAAGAAAATATTAGGATGGAAAATATAAAAAAAAACACGAAAAGAAAGGACAACAAAATAATCCTAAACTTTCGTATCATTAATAAATCCTAAATCTCCTGGTTCACACAAGGTTGTTAAAATCGCGATTCTGGATCTGATAGTCATATGAGTGAAGAGTCTTGAGGGATAGGAGAGTAACCCTAGGCTCTGATAGTCGGAGTATGCTAAGGTCCAAACTAGACCTAGAGGTGGGGTAAATAGGTTGAAACTAAAATAACTACTTTAACAGAGATTCAAAATTTAGACTACTTCAATTAATTGAAATTTAGATATTAGTCCATAAGCATACAAAATAGGCATACTGCAAAAAAATAAAGCACAAACACATAAAAAGATTCACGCTCAAACACACACACCAAATTTTACATGGAAACCCCAAAAGGATAAAACCTCGGAACCTAGTCCAGGCAGATAAATCAACCAACAAAAGAAAGGTTTACAAACCTAGGTCTCATTCTAATTCTAGAATTATCTAGTTATCTATAATCCAGACTTATGACACACATTCTCCTCAAACTCCACTGCTGCAAGTCAACGAATCTGCTCCTCACGTGATCCGCTCTTCATTCGTGCTTTGATCTCGAAGAGTCATGACTATTCCTCTCATCTTTTAATTGTTGTGGGGAATTTGTTGTGGTGTTGACGTCCTTAAAGCTCTAGGATTGGTATATTAAAATTCAAAATCACTCACCATCTAAATGCAATAATGATGGATAAAAGAAATAAAATACTTGCCTTTCAATGCTATAGGATGATCAAAGTAAACTCTCTTTTTTGTTTTCTTTTTTTTTTTTTTTTTCCCCCTGAAAGCAAAGGTTCTTTCTATAGACCTTAGAGGCTGAAAGAGATTCGAGTGTATTAGAAATTTGAATCTACTTTGAAAACTGTCTTTCACAGGCATCAGTTGGTCGAACCTAATCCAATAGCTTTGAGTGATCCTTCGATCCATCAAACACCCATATTCTCCCTTTATGATTTCTGGTTCAGAAATAGTTTACCGCACTTAAAAAATAATAATAATAATTAAAGATCAAAACTTGCAAATTGAAAACCTAAACATATTAAATTATAAGAATGCATGCTTATGAACTCTAGTTTTTGCACAACCTTGAGAGTTTCAATTACCTTTATACCCTTGTTTGAAGTTTGATATCTCCGTTATGCCCTTGGATAGAGGTAACTTAACTACCTAACTATACTAAATTTTGCAAAAAAAACAAAAGTAATCATGAAATCAAAAGTACAGGTTTTAATGAAACTTGCCAACCTATATCCTGTTGACCCAACAAAGAGCATGTACAACAAGTCCTTCAAGTGCAACTTGAGGATGGGATTGTTGGCAATAATAATTGCATCATGCATTTGCCTTGATAAGTCTTTCAAGATACAGTGTCATGTTAAACATGGGTTATTGAAACGATCCTTCCGATGTCATCCTGATTGCATGTTGTTAGCTACCATCTACTCTAGAAGCTTAAGGTGTTAGAGAGGTGCAATTTTAATATTTAAAACCTCTAACATGCCCCTCTTGCCTTGATAAGTCTTTCGAGAGAGATTGTCATGTTAAACATGGGTTATTCAAACGATTCCACCGATGTCATCCTGATTGCATGTTGTTAGCTACCATCTACTCTAGAAGCTTAAGGTGTTAGAGAGTTGCAATGCCCCTCACATGTGGCCTCTTTTGGATCCAACCCGTCTTTCAATTTCAATTATTAGGGAGACGGTGAGGTTTGAACGCAGGACCTTACCTGTTTTGATACAATATTAACTACCATTTACTCTAAAAACTTAAGTTAGAGAGAGTGTAACTTTAATATTTAATTCCTCTAACACACGTATTCTTCTAGTGACAGCTTCAGGTTGGATATAGATAAATCTGTGGTAGAACTAGTAAGGACCTTTCCATTGACAACTTCAGGTTAAGTCATACTAGGCTAGTATTAGCCCTTCCGGTGATAGGTTCAGGTTGTGTTTGCCAGCATGAGTGACAATTGTTGATGGAATTGTACATACACATCCTTATAGTGACAGTTTCACGTTCGATATGGTAGGTCCAATAGTAACAACACTTCCAGTGACAACTTCAAGTTAGGTCATACAGTTTGGGTCTGCAACACTCTTCAGTGATAGCTTCGAGTTGGGTTAGGTTGCAACTTGCAACCACAGGGAGCATTCAACATACGATGATATCATTTAAACATGCATTATCATGTCATCACTGGAAAGACAAACTAGTTGTGCATGAGCATACTATTCATGTTATGCTTGTCATTCAAATTAGTTTTGTGCGTCCATATCATTTTCATTTACTCTTATGCATATACTCACTTGTGATCAATTATTTCCTGACCTGGGGACTGACAAGATGGACAACATCGAAGAAGGCTTTGTTCGTTGAGTTTAGTTTAATGCTTTTCAGTAGTACTATAATGTCACAAGTTTCATATGAAAAATTCATTATCACAACACTTACTTGGTAAATTTGAATAATGATCAATTTATTCAACGTGTTTAATAGATTCCCATATTGAAAGTATTAATTTAATAACTTTTCCCATTTTCACTATCTTTTATAAATCCATGCGTTCCAGACAATAAGTGATCATGATTCAAAATCATTAAGTATTGTCTAAATTTCCCAAAAGGTAAGGTCATCGAATAAATTTGTCAAATAATTAACCTGAAGAGTAAATTAACTAACTAGCATCCTAGTATTATTATTTTTTATTTTTTTTTTGATAAGTAAATAATGTATTAAAGAGCTTTCAAAAGGGGAACGCGTCCCTCAAAAGCTACACAAAGGCCAAAAGGACCTTTAAACCATCAAAGAACCCAAAAGATCAACAAAATTCTCTATGGATTTACAATTTCTCCCAAGAACCCAGCAAAAAAGGGTGCTAAGGGTAGGTGTATTTATTTACTGGGTTGCATAAAATGTGCGTGGACAAAATTTACAACCATTTAATTTAAAATGGTTAAATTGTGGATATTTAAGTTAATGCCTCAACTTGTGCACTTTAATGAATTTTTTCACATGGATTTTAGGGCGTAACCTATTAGAGCAAAGTTCTACCATGACTAAGGTATACATAGAAAAGAAAAGATGTAGGAGCTGACAAAGTGCACTAATTTCATATGCTCTTATTTACTACTTGATAAATTTAAATATTTTATGTGGCTATATTTACTAAGGTTTTGGATTTAGCAAAGTAGTACCTATTGAGGTAATTTAAAAGCTAGGAAGCACGGATACGAACACGAGTACAGCACGATACAGATACAGCGATACACGACAAATCTAAAAAAAAAATAGGACATGGACACGACAAAAAAAGAAAGAAATAAAAAGATATTATTATACAAAAAATAATACAATTAACTTTTTCAATTCTCAATAATAACATATACATTCTTGATTTGGCTTACATATTGATATGAGTAGTGAGAACAAAACTTCAGGCAAAAGAACAAATAGAAGATCTGAATACACTTATATTGTTTTTTTTTTTTGGGTATGGTTTTTTTTAAAAAAATATTCACAAATTGACCCTACTGTATCCTAAAAAAAGTCCCAGTTGTGTCCTTGTGTATCTAACCGTGTCCTTGGCATATCATTGCCATGTCCATCTCAAAAAAATAATCACTTAAAATTGTGGATACTTCTAGCCGTATCCTACACATGCCCGACGTATCCCTGACGTGTCCATATTCAACACGTGCTCGCTATGAAGCATGGGTATGGACACAAGTACGACACAATACAGACACGGCAATACGGCAAATCTCAAAAAAATAGGACACGGATACAGCAAAATATAATAATATCATATTTTATTATATAGATAGAAAAATAATCATTTTTAATCATTTCATCCACATAATCATGAATGAAAGCACTAATTTGTAGTTTAGAATTAAATGTTTGTTATTTTTGTTATTTTAAATTTTATATTATTTTTTGTATAGTCCATAATATCCATTGAATTTCATTTTTCTAAAGAAAATAATTACAAAATCACCTTGTCGTGTCCTAGAAGTGTCCAAAACGTGTCCTTGCCGTGTCCAACCAAAAAATAACATATTTATAAATTTCACGACACTTCTAGCCATGTCTGACCTGTGTCCGAGCCGTGTCAACGAATCTGGGCTGTGTCCAAACGTCTGACACCGCCACGGCACCCCTATGTGGAGTGTTCGTGCTTCCTAGCGTGTTCGACACCACCACGGCATTTCCGACGAAGCATTCGAGCTTCATAGTTTGGAAGTTAATAATTAATCATGCTATTTCAGTTGATTTTTGATTGAGCATTAATTTTCTGAGCAAGTGTTGTGGTCATTAGAAGGCTAAGATTTTGGGTTTGCAAGATTCCTACTTTGGATTGTAAGATATAAGAGAAATGTATGGAATTACTCAAAAAATGGAAAAAGAACAAAAGCCACGTTGGAAGTGATTTGGTCTTCATACTTTATGGAAGTTCAATTAATATTAATGAGGACTAGAATCATATGAATAAAGGACACTTGAGAAGTAGGATAAGTGAAGACAACAGTTAAGTGGCGGTAATTGAGCTATTTATGGATTGAGACATTAAACCTTTGTTACCACCTGGCCAGTCCAGATGGTATCCCTCTTCTCTAGAGAGGAGGTTGAGAGTTCGAGCCACATTAGGAGCATGTTGTGGCCCTTGTGGGTATGGGTGTGTTCGTTTGATTTAACTTCCGGAAAAAGAAAAAAAAAAAAAAAACATTAAACCTTTTTTCCAATTACCAAACTTTTAGTCCTATTGGGAGAAAATATACATGATCTCCTGCTCATATCTAAAGTAAGGAGCAGTGAATAAAGGTGGATTAATTACTGCTGATCACCGAGTATACAAGTGTCGAGATTAGGTTTACCTCTAAGGAGGGTAGTAGGTTTTTGTATTAAGTTGGGACTAACAATTTACAGTTATCAGAAGCATCATGTAGAGAAGCATTGGTAGAGCTGAGGGAGCTTTATGTTGTAGGTTTTCAGAGGTCCTGGTCTAGAATTAGGACTTATGTCGCCTTGCTTCTTTGTGAACCTAGAACTAATGTGCTTTAATGGTTAATATCTCTTGGTGTGAAAATGTGGCATCTAATTAATCAATCTGTATGACAGAAATGAAGCTAATAATTACCAGTTAGTATATTTTGAAATTGTTCTGACTCATTAAGTTTTTTACAAATTATTTTTGTGCTTACCAGAGGTGACAATACGTGCCATTTGTGAACGTAATTAGAAATCGCACTTGAAATATCTGGGTTATTAATCCTAAGAAGCTATCTAATCCTCACAAGACATAACTGATAATTGAACGAGGACTCATTAGCTTCCACATAATTACATGAATCGTATTAGTCATTATATAAATAATGAAAATAATACTAAAGATGGATTTAGTTGGGGTTTTATTACATATTACATTGTGACTTTATGACTACCAAAAGTGGGACTTGACAATAATTGGGTAGCCCTACAAAATTATTTTGGTGGATGCTAGAATTTCGATATATTCTGCTACATATTATTACATCATAACTTTCCCGAAAATATATATATATATATATATATATATACATTGCATCATAAGGCACCTTAGTTGTAAAAATTATTATGGAAGTTCAGGGATTTTTAAGGAAGACCTTTAACTTGTTTAAGGAACAATTGTGCTTATAAACAAAAGGTGTGTTTCAGTGATTTTTAAGGAGAACCATAACTACTTTAAGGAGCAATTGTGCTAATAAACGAAAGGTGTGTTTCAGTGTATAAATTAACCACCAGGCCCATGGCTTGGTTGGTATAATATCCACCTCCCAAATAGAAGGCCAAGGATCAAGCACAAAGTGGACCAAAATGGGTGTGTTGCTTACTAGAAAAACGTGTATAATTTAGAAAACAATAGTGCTTTATATAAATCTAAAAACAAATAAAATAATAATAATAAAAGAATAAATAGGAAAAATAATAATAACAATAAAATAATAAACGTGAAAATTAATGTAATTACATAATAATAAATTAGTGTTATTAACTTATTAGGTTAAAACAAAATTAAAAAACGTTAAGACCAAAAATTTAAAAAGTTGTATTAGCATTAACATAACCATTTAACCTCGTGATTATAAATTTATTTAATGAGATACATGAATAATGGAATGATATTGATATCAACATTTGGAAAGTATATTAAATCAATAATAGTTTGCCCTAGTTAATGTTTTTCCTAGTTTAGTAAAATACTTGAGCATGAATGATATTTGGGTAGCGAGCGCAAGAACACAAAGATCCAATGAAAACCAACAAAACAATCACACACAACCACAATATATATAACGTGGTTCAGCCAAAACCGGCCTACATCCACGAATGAGAAAAGATTCCACTATGATTCGTAAAGATATTACATCAGTAGAGCACCAACACCGCGTACGTGTCTTTTCACCATGTAGCACTCCATGAGCCTGTCTCCTTGCTACTAGTGACACCGGTGTTTTTCCTACACTACCAACTCACAAACTACCTCTACCCATCAGCTCCCTGATGAGACTACATCTCTTTCAATCTCATAAGCCTCAACCCAAAACCTAGGTACCTATTTATAAAGTTCCAAACCTAATTCCTTGTTGGACAATGATTACAATTCCCTGGAGCCTAAGACTTACCTTACAAGAAATTACCTAATAAAATAAAACTCTAAAATCGAAACCCAATTATACTAGGTATTTTAGACAAATTTCTAAACACTCTCCACCTTGGCTCAGCCAATCAAGCTTCTCACAGCATTGATCAAGACTGTTCAATCAGTTAAACCTCTGAGGCTCCACCTTGACTACTCAAGCTCCATGCCATGTAACCCATCATGATTTTTTGACCATTGCGACCAACCAAACCAATTAACTTTGCCTACAACTGAAACTGTTGCAGCACATGTTGAGATTCCTTGAGCTTTCTGGATCTCCTCACTGTCAGCTCTTATACCAATTTGTTGGAGCAACGGAAGCACACGAACACAAAGATCCAATGAAAGCCAACAAAACAATCACACAAACACAAGATATAACGTGATTTAGCCAAAACCGGCCTACATCCACGGATGAGAAGAGACTCCACTATGATTTGTAGAGATATTACAATGTGAGTACCAACAACACGTACAAGTCTCTCACCATATATCACTCCACGAGCCTATCTCATCGCTACCAGTGCCACCACTGATTTTTCTTACCCCAGCAACTCACAAACTACTTCTATCCATCAACTCCCTCATGAGACTACATCTCTCTTAATTTTTTAAGTCTCAACTCAAAGCTATGGTATCTATTTATAGAGTTCCAAACCCAGTTCATTGTTAGACAAGGATTACAATTCCTTGGAGCCTGAGACTTGCCTTACAAGAAATCACCTAATAAAATATAACTCTAAAATAGAAACCTAATTAAACTAGGAATTTAAGACAAATTTCCCAACAAATGCCATTGGCAAGAGTTCAAGTCTTAGAATAGCCACTTTATGAAAAATCAAATAGTAGTTCTATCTCAAGTCCTCCTTCCCCAAGACCCTATTCTGGCGGAACCAAAATTGTAAATGTCACTTTAACGTTTTGGTTATAGATTATGCACCATTAATGTTCTTGAGATGACATATGCCGAATTTTTTTTTTTTTCAACAATGGTGGTGTCGGGTCTTAGAGCACCCCGTAATCCACCACTGGGCACATGCAGCCCCCGTTCGCATGCACCAGGCAATTACTAAAAAAAATCTCTGGAGGTGGCCCCAAGGAGATTCAACTTACTAGCATTAGATCCTTTGGGTGAAAGTTTCAGTGTGGATCAGCTTAGTTGCACATATCCATGCCAATGACAATTTCAGGCTGTATATGGGTACAACCATAGGTAGCATTAGTACTAACTCTACCAGTAACAACTTCAGGTTTAATCTTACTATACTAGTACTAACTCTACCATTGATAGCTGCATGTTGGAGATGGGTGATTAAAATGATCCTTCCAGTGGAAACTTTACTGGCTACATATATCTTCAGGTACCAGCTTCAGGTTAGATATGGGTTATGCTACATGAACAAAGTTATGAGCGTGGGTTTGGGTGTGGGTGTGTGCCTAAGTGTCAAACTTTCTTGAATCACAAATTTTAGGACATGGGAAAATGTGTCCAAAAGTTAGATTCAGAAATGCCGACACTTACCGAATAGCTCTATAAATAGTTCTATTGTATTAGGAAATTTCTTGTTAAGCAAGTCTTGGGCTCCAAGGAATTGCAATCGTTGTCCAACAAGGAATTGGGTTTGGAACTCTATAAATAAATACCTAGATTTTTTAGTTGAGACTTCTGAGATTGAGACAGATGTAGTCTCGTGAGGACTCTAAAAAAGAAACCTAATTAGACTAGGAATTTGAGACAATTTCCTATATTATTCATAGTTATTTATAGATTTGAATAATAGTAATTCATTCAAAATTACCATAAGGTCGGTAATGCTTAATGTAGTACACAATCCAAGCAATTAGCAAACAACGGCCCAATGAGGCGGCCATAGCTTATAAAAAGATTTTGAGATTGGGAAAATGTTACCTTAGATGCTTTAATCATGTAAAAACCATAAAACACACAGAACAATGTGTGTGAGGAAACATGTCACAATGCTCAATTAAGTTGCAAACAAACACACATAAAAAATAAATAACTAAGGAAGAAGAAATGCAGACCCCTTTTTGTTGTGAGGCGGTTTAAACAAATGAGTTTATAGCTAGGGAAAGTTTTTAAGCCAACAAAATAACATACAAGACCATTAGTTTCTACAACAATGGGTTGAGATGGTATTCTCATTATTTTCTCTAGGCATAACATAGGACAAAAAATAAGCCTATTACCACTGAAATCAGATCCTCTATCAGTTGTCATTCAAAATACATTTACCAGTACACTATGACTCTCATGAAAGTGAGCAGAAAAAGGTCATTCAATTAAATATAGTCCTAGTTACAGGTTATAATATATGATATGTGGCAAATTGTGTGACACTAGTTCGATCACTATTTAAGTGAAGCATTTTCTTCTTTCCTTTTCTCTATCGTTCAAAATGGAAGTTCTTCTTCCAAACAGTTAACTATTATTTCATGCAGCAAAAGATCTACCTACAGCAAGTTTCATTAGCTCAAAATGAGCAGGGGCACAGAGTTTCACAACAAACGCTTACCACCCAAGGTGTCCTCCGATGACCACTTAACACCTTTAAGCATCGCCCAGTTTGACAATCGATTATTTTTACCGTATGGTCCCCACTGCAAGCACATAAACAAAACACAGCTTCACAAAACAAGCATTGCTTGACAAAAATATGGCTTAAGTCAGCTAAGCCTCATCTCAACCCTTGGAAACAACAACATACTGTGTGGAAGCAAGTGTTCTCCCATCGGGACTGAAGGCTGCCGCAATAGTTGACCTAGGAGGAGGTAACAGTGGACAATACTTGGCTGATAAATGCCTCAATGACTCTGCTTCCACCCTGAAAAAAGGTCAAAATTTGTGAAGATAACTAGTTCTGGTTAAAAGCTTATAGATGAACAAGTTACCAATAATTCTTCTCAATTAACTGAGATAAAACGAGAAGAACATCCGAACACAAACCCAGACCCACACATACATACACACAACAATATCATACAGATTACATAATATAGCAGAGAACATAGTGGTTACCACGACACAAGACCATGTCTTGCATCTCTTGCTGCTTCACATCGCAACCCAAAGGAATCAGCATGACGCTTAGAATTCTCTCTCCATAGCTTTTTCGACGAATGCTTTGCCCGAGGAGATATCTCTCTCTTTGCTAAGAGTTGAAAGACATTCCTATCACTAGCATCATTGTAAAACCAAGCACAAACAACACAAATAAAATCAGAAACATGCAATCAATTCAAAGTCTCTAATGAATTTCAGTTCAAAGTAGAAGCAATCATTTTGCCTAAAATAAAAGATCAATAATGAACTCATGGTATTTAATAACACAAATTGAGAATCCTGTTTAAAATTCCAAAAATTACTGCCCATAGAATTTTTTCAAAGTACAACTTATTTTTCGATTGCACAATAAAAAAGAACTCAAATGGTAATTGCAACACAATATGACACTAGTAAGCTTCAAGGGGAACAATTCAAATACTCTCTTACTGCATTATTTATTCATTGATTTATTTATTCAGTTTCTTTATCAAACAACAAAGATTAAAAAAACCAAAGGAACAGGCAACAATTTCTAGGTAATTTAATTTGTAGCTGTAAAAAACATCATTTGCACAATCAATAACTCTAAGTTCCAATCTAAGTTCAAACCTCAGATCTAACATCGATTCCCAGTTGAATTACACATAACAAATAAGATCTCAAAAGCATCAAATTTTGGATCGCAACAAAGAATTTAACAGAAAAAAACAACATTTTTATAAAGTTACAGAACTAAATCAGAGAGAACGCAGAATTAGGTTTCATTTTCACCTGTGCTTGGAATTGGGGAGGCTTGGGACAGGCCGAGGAATACGTGAGCTTGAGGTAGATGGAGAATTGGATTCGTCCGGCCAGAACGAAGACCTCATTGTTTTCCCCAGAAAAGCCTCATGCTCTGTAATCATCCCGCATTTCTCCGGGAAAAAAAAAGAGATTTTCCGGGAAAAAATTGGATCAGAACAGAGGCAATCGCAATTGGTTATCGTCCTCAAACTGTGAGACGAAAGTAGAGAGAAAAATGAAATTTTAATAGGTAGAGATCTCGTCGAGGGGCAAAATGGGAAGAAGAAAACCTTAAGAGACGAGGTCGGAGAGTTAAGACGTTGATAACTCGGCGTCTGGGTTGCGCTACTTATAATCTCGCTGACAGAAATGCCCTCTTAATTAGTGTACTTGTGAGAGATCTTACGTGCTTTAGGAGCACGTGAAATACACGTGTTTTTTATTTTTTTTATTTTTAAAATAATGTATGAAGACCAATGAAGTCTAGAACACTCTGTAGTCAAGTCTTGCACTTGACTCCTAATTGTTTTTGGATGAAATCTTTAGAATCATTTGATTCCACCGCCCAAGAACACCTTGTGGTTTAAACTTCGTTGATGGCCAAAATGCATTATAATTTAGGAATTACATGAATTCTACATTTTCATTATGTTTTATCTACGGTTATAATATTAGTTAATTCACATGTATTGTACATCGACTAATTTCTTAGTAACTCTATCTGTTCATATTGAATTTGATCTTCCTCATCCCCTATTATTTACTCATAATGTGGACTATTTTTTATTTTAACTCATGCATAAAACGATCTTTTATATACATGTTCAAAGCATTTTTGTTGATGCGAAAATTCTCGCGACTCGAAACGACGGCGTTTACCTGCAAAATATAGGGACGTCACCTGGAATAACACCGGTGGGATGCCAGCCAAGGACCCTCCGACGATCAAGTTAGTCATTGTAATCGTATTACATAATAGTTATGTATATATTGTTTAGGGATTTTTTTCCGTACCTTCTTTAATGACTTGGTGCCCTATTTATAGCTGTCGATTGGAATCCAATTCGTTCCGCCAATGTCAATAGTTAATCTTATCTTCTACTTGTGCAAGATCATAAGAGATTTGTTGCCAGATTTGTCGGGGTATGAATAATCCTTTTGACCTCCTCCAAATATGATAGGATTATTCTTACCATGTTGAACTACGT
>JAOTQH010000040.1:2752644-2764261 GCA_025631255.1 Cornus kousa
GGTAAACCTTGACGATGACGACTCACCGGCCATTGACGAAGGTTCACGTGACACTTCACGACCTATTGGGCGAAAAGCTACCAAGAAGGGTCGTAAAAATAAAGATAAGGTACAAAATGACTTATTTCTTACATCGTTTCAAGGATTTGCCGAGCAAAATAAGTTGATGGAAAACTTAGCACTCGAATCTCATACTTTAAAAATGAAATCGAAATTCGATTTGAGCATGGAGCAAGAACGGACACGACAATTGGAGCTTGAGCTGGAAAAAGAAATGAAATTAAATGAGCTTGAGGCGCAAAAAGAAATGAAGATGATAGAGATTGAGCGGGAGCAAGTTCTTTGGGAAAGATAAATGATGGAAAAAATCCAAATGATGCTGTAACACCGGCGGTGAAAGCATGGATCAAGGATCGACAAAATGAAATGGCGCGTTATGCAAAAAGGGGCAATTAATTGTAATGTTTACTATATTTTTTTTTTTTCATGTGTGTAAGTATTAATGTATTTTTTTTCCGTAAGTTGTATTGTTTTATTTTATTTGTAGTAAGCTATGTAATGCACTTTATATATATATATATGTAATATTATTGTTTTTTAATATATATATATATATATATATATATTAAAAATCCTGTATCTAAATATATAATCGAAGTAAACAACTATAGTCGTTAGTATTATAGTTGTTGAGAAAAAAATTGTTGGAAAAAAAAAATTATTTTATTTTTTTTAAAATAATAATATAATAAAGTGTAGAATGAAAAAATGAGTTCACAAGCAGCATTTGGAGCCTTCAAAATAAATGCATAATTAATTGCTGATGTGACTATATATTTTACATAAAAATTATAAATGTGACTATACACTTTATATAAAGTGTAGAACAGAAAAAAAACCCGCGCCGGGATTGCTCTTAGTACAGCTGCATTCTATGAGACGCCTATATTTACGTAGTATTTTTTTCTACCTAATCTGAAAAGCCTCTTTATTGTCGCTACACCAATACGAACGGGTCAGGGACACGGATCTGACAAATCTCTCTCTCACAATCTACCGTCTACTCTCTCTCACACATTTATTTAATTTTTAAAATTACATTACCTGGGTTTATCTCTACTACTTTAAAATGAAAAATCTGAAAAGTCTAAATAGAACTTATAAACTAATTCATTTTTTTTTTTCTAAGTTTATTTCTTTTCCCCCTCGTTACAGTCTCTCAACTGGAACTAAAATTCTCTTCCTCTCTCTCACAATCTCACTCCATCTCCATCTCTCTTTCGTGTGTTTTTTTTTTCTTTTTCTTTCATTAATGTCTCATATCTCAAACTCCAAAGGATATGGATTTAGTATTTCTTTTTTCAATATATATATATATATATATATATATTCTACTTGGTTCCGTAACTTCACTGGAAGTTAAAAAAAAAAGAAAAAAACTATATTAAATATTAAAAATGGGTTTGGGAATTTTTAAATAAGGTTAATTCATAAATAAAAATTATTAACTACTTTTACATTTCCTTCTAAAGTCACAAATTATATTGAGACCGGCCTAATTATTTCTTCATGAGGTTAAAGATAATAATATTAGTATTAGATTTAAAATTGAAATGCATTTGTTGAAAAGTAGATATCCCCTTTTAAAGGATTACATTATATTTTAAAATATATATAATATAGCTATTTTTTTTTTTTTTTCCTTCTCTCTGTCTGTGTGTGTGTGAACACATGAACTACATATATCAAACAAAAGAATTATTCGTTTTCTTAAGATTCGTTATTGGATAACACTTTATAAGAAAATGAAAATATACTAGTAAGTATTTGTTGGATACAACTAAAAAAGTATCATAAAAACTAAATCTTAATTTTTAAGTGGAAAAATTATAAGTGATAATTTTTAATTTTTTTACGTGTTGAGTGCTATTCAGTTTTTAATATTATTACTCCATATATATATATATATATATATATATTTTTTTTTTTGTTGATACCCTTCACACCCCTCCTTCCCAAAAAAAATTGTTTGCACTCAAGAGAATACTCCATTTATATTTATACACACATATATAATATTGATTATGGGGTCCGTTTGGTTATGGAATTTAATGATAAAAAAAAAATAAAAAAACGTGGAAGAAAGTGAAGTGAAAAAATAAAAATAAAATAAAAAAACTCTAGATTTGTAACTTTAAAAACAATTCTAAGAAACTCAGAAAACATAAAATATTTTTTAGAAAACTATAAAACAGGTCTTTTTATAACTGTATTTTCAAAAAATTGAATCAAACAGAAAATTGTTTCATATGAATAAATTGTACCGTTTTTAATTTTCATAGTTACCAACTAAGTAGGCCTTAAATTTTTTCTTCTCACGCACTATGTGTCCCATTTTTTATTCATATAAAAAATTCAAATTCAGAACAACAATTTATAGAGAGTGATCAGATGGCTGAAACTTCAAATCATGAAAAACCAAAGATGAAGAAATAGAAATTTCACAAAAAATCTTGCTTGCTTGCTAATTCCAAGTTTCAAATGGGTGTGCATTGCTTATTCAAACATTTATTTGCTAACCGGTAACTATCTCTTGCCCTCTAATTAATTAATTATTTTTATTTCAAAGCCAATTTAGATATAATGATTTTGTTTGGTGAAAAGTAGAAAACACTTCTAAAGTATACTTTGGGCCTGTTTACTAACGCTTTCACTTTTTCACTTTTGCTTTCTCAAAAAGTAAAATTATGATTTTCATTTCTGAAGGTGAAATATAAAGTAAAATTGTGTTTAGTAATATTTTATACTTTCAATATTTCTAAAACAAGAAATTAGAAAATAAGTTTAATAATTATAATTTTGATTTTGTTTTCTAATATATATATATATATATCTCTGTTTTCTAATATATTATATATATATATAATTATAATTAATTCTCCATTACCACTGACCGAGTAAATTAAGATTCAATAAAAAAAGAATTTGAAAAGAAAAGGGTGTTCTTAAGAATCTGGGTTTGGGTTGGGCTCACATCTCAATCCAAGTCCAACCCTAATCAAGTTTGAATTGGGTTTTTGCAAATGGCTGTTCAAGCACGGGTTTGGGTTGACCCACCCAGTTGCACCACTGGCTAATACTATCAGATTTCTCCGGTTTCTGTGTTTTCTTAACTCCTAATCTCTCTTTGAGAAGTAGAAGTCTTTTTTCTATATATAATTTATATGTTTATTATCATTAGGGGTGATCACGGATTGGTTCGGTTTGGAGGTAGAGTTCAATCCGAACCGGTGCTCACGGATTTAAAAATTTTAAAACCGAACTGATCCGTAAGGACCTTTAATCCGAACCCAACCGATCAGTGAAATAACAAATCGGATTGAATCAATTTTCACGAAATGGACTTTTCAAACAGCCCAATATGATTACATTGGGCCCAATATTATGGTCCATTAAAATCTCAAATTAGTAATTAAAAACTAGTCATTAAAAAATAAAAAAAAATTAAATAATAAATAAATAAAAGGAACCCCTATACCGGATGAGTAATGATTTTGGGAGGTAGGGTTTAACTTAGAGAATAATGAATAAATAAATAAATAAAATACAGTAAGTATATTCAATATTCTATATATATAGTTATATATATAATATATTAATATTTTATTTAGGTATTCAAGGCCTAATCTGTTAACCGAACCGTGAATAGCAATCCGTCATTTTTCTAAACCATCACTAAACCATGAGATCTGAAAACCGAACTGAACCACACGGATCGGATTGGTTCGGACTGGATTATTTGCTCACCCCTATTTATCATATACAACATATTTGATCATTGAAAGTTCTTGAATCACAAACCACTCGAATTTAAGACCAAAGTATTAAAATGTGCATAAGCTTGCTGGATCAGCTTCTTTCAGTTTCTGCAATCAGCATTTTATATGTTAAAAATGTGTTATGATTCCATGTATCTTGTAGTTTAGTTGATAATCTCTTGGTAGTCATATCAGAGATACTTGAATTCAAACATGCTCATGATCAGTTGACGGCCTGACCTTCCACAAAAACTCTCCCCAACAACTGTTTCTAGTAGCAGGCCGATGATGTTTTTGACCTTTCCGACCATTATCTCCACCCTCCTACTGGTCGCCAACACCATTGATTGTTCAAGGAAATTCTCACATTCCCAACAAATGGCACTTCAATGGCTGGAGGGGCGTGCTTCAGCAAGTACAATCAGCCATTAACGTTCTGAAGATTTCTCGAGCTCCAGGATAGAGGCCTGAACAACAAAAACACAACTGCTACTTGGGTCAATCTTAATCAATCTCGTCGCTCTGTTTGAATTACATCAAGACTAACAACAAACAATTATAACGCTCCAAAAATTATGACTATTAACTAAAATTTTTAAGAAGACAGGTATACATTAAGGTCATAACGCTCTTCTATGACAGCTCTGCAACGCTAAGGCCGTTGAAAATGAAATGAACTACACCATAATGCAGTTGGAGTGAATCTCAAGAACAAAGTGGGATCATTAGGCATTCAAACACCAGTCAGTAAACTTCCAAACCCAACTATCTCAATAATATGCGAAATTGTAAACTAGCTCTGATATTCCATTTTATAGTAATACCATGTCAAGTCCACAAACCAAATCTTTTTGCGACAAAAGATAAATTCACAGTATGATCTAGCTCATTTTAGAACTATATCAGGTTTGTGTATGGTTGAGGCCATGCCTCACATCTATTAGTTTCTCCAGATTATCCTGAAGATGAGAATTAATACTAATTCACACAACCATACATTTTGCAAAAGAAGAAAAATAATGGGAAAGACAGATGGTTTAGAATAACTGGTACAATTTCTTATGGACAAACCTGAGATCAAACTCAGCAAATTATGCATCCCGATACCGTGAATCAACACCATGCCTCCTCCTTTAGTCAAGCAATTGATTGCTTTCAATTAATATACGACCAAATATTATTTAATCTGTGGCAATTTGCAGTAGATTAAAGGAAAGCATGGCGAATTGTCTAGAGGGCGAGGCTCAGCTCAATGGTAAGATTGCTCCATTGTGACCTGGAGGTCATAGATTCGAAACTCGATAACAGCCTCCCCAGACCCCGCAATGGCGGGAGCCTTGTGCACTAGGTTTGCCCCTTTTTTATAGTGAATTGTCTAGGTTGCTAGCTCAATAGCTGGATTATTCCAGGTGCACTGGGTTTGCCTCCTTTTATGGTGAATTGTCTAGGTTGCTAGCTCAATAGCTGGATTTTTCCCAGCGCACCTGGATGATCTATCAACCCATCACAATTTCACAGTGCTCAAACCTGGCATCTTCAACAGCTTCCCATCTTCAAAAATTCTCCTCACTTTTGCTGCTTTGTCCCATCTCTTGCTTGAGGCATATAAATTTGACAACAACATATGATACCCACTATTATCTGGAGCCAATTTTGATAATTTTTCTCCAGCAAGCTCGCCAAGTTCAACATTCATATTCATCCTACATGCACTCAAAAGAGCTCCCCAAACAGCATCAAAATCCAAAGAATCACTGCTGTTGGAATTCTGATGGAGTCCAGTTTTGATTAATTGATATGCTTCTTCTAGTCTCCCTGCCCGTCCAAACATGTCGATAATGCAAGTCCAATGCTCCAAACCTGGCTGAATTTTATATTCAGTGACCATCATATCAAAGAATCTGCAACCTTCCTCAATCAATCCAGAATGACTGCAAGACGAGAGTAAAGAGGTGAATGTGATGGAATCGGGTTTGTATCCATCTTCTTCCATCTTAGAGAGTAAGTCGCATGCCTCTTTCCCTTGGCCATTAATTCCACATCCAGTGATCATCACATTCCAGGAGCTTTGATCTCTTAACTTACCCATTTGCATAAACAAGACCTTTGCATTTTTGATGAGGCCATTCTTTGCATAAGCATCAACCAAAGAGTTCATAACTTGTGTTTCAAAATCAAGCCCGAGTTTTATTATATAAGCATGGGCAATTTCACCACCATGACCAGCAAAAACTGCCGTAGAGGCCTGAACAAAAGAGATCATTGTGACTGAATCTCGTTTGTACTGGCTTTCAGATTGCATTTTGCAGAAAACTCTCATTGCCATGGCAGAGTGTTCATTTTTGACATACCCAAAGAGCATTGTGTTCCATGTGACGATATTCCTAAGAGACATTGAATTGAAAAGGATCTCTGAGCTTTTCACACACCCACATCTCATGTACATATCAATTATGGCATTTTCGACATTAAGATACGAAGAAAAACCTATAGAAACACAATAGCCATGGTGCATACTCCCTTCTTTTAGCAAACCCAAATCACCACACGATTGAAAAAGCATCACCATTGTAATAGCATCAGGCAGCACATTGGATCGAAGCATTTCAAGGAAGAGAAGCATGGCCTGGTCAGAACAGTGCTGTAGATTATATGCTGCAACCATTGTATTCCATGTAGCAGTGTTGGGCCTCCGAATGCAAGTGAACAATGATTCAGCAGATTTTATATCTAAACACTTCCCATATGCATCTACCATTGCTGTACCTAGAACGACATCTCTATCCATGTCAAGGCCTTTCTTCACAATGAGTGCGTGAATTGATTGAATTATTGAAGTATTTGCTAGGCTTGAATAAGAAGGAATCACATTAGCAAATGTGATTGAATCAGGACTTGCATTCAATTCCACCATCATTCGTTCAAAAAGAATTATTGCCTCAAGATCATACCCATTCTGGGAATATCCTGCAATTAACGAATTCCACGAAACCAACGTCTTTTCCAACAAATCTTCTTCAAATAGAGCTCGAGCATACTCAACTCTGTTGCACTTCGCATACATATTTACTGTAGCACTTCCCAGACGAAAGTCACACAAAAGTCCTGTACAAATCAAGTGGCCATGGATATTCTTCCCTAGACTAAGATTCCCAGCCTGGCCACAAGCTGACAACAAACCTAATAATGTAACTTGGTTTGGAACCAAATTTTCAGCTTTCTTCATAGATAAGAAAATATCAAATGCTTCAACCCAATTTCCATTTTGTGTATAGCCCGAAATCAATGAATTCCAAGACACTACATCTCTATCATGCATTTCATCAAAAACCCGATGTCCTAAATCTAATCTGCCCAACTTAATGTACATTGAAATCAAAGAGTTTGCAACAGGAATATGAATATCAAATCCTTTTTGAACTACAAAATCATGAACCAGCAACCCTTTTCCCATGCTCCTTAACTCACCACAAGCCATGATTGCATGACAAACAGTATCCAAATGCAGTAAAATACACAATTTAAGCATTCTTTCAAACGCCACCACAACCTCCTCATAGAACCCTTTAGATCCAAATTTACAAACTATAGAATTAAACATATCCTCATCTCTCATGGGCATTTCCTCGATCACCTGGTATGCATCGTCAACCCTCCCAAATTCCACATACATAGAAATTAGACTGTTCCCAATACCAACCCAACTTCCAAATCCGCATTTTATCAAGTAATTATGAATTCCCAACCCAGCATTCAGATGGGATAAACAAGCACATGAAGTCAAGAGGGAAGGGAACACAAAGAGGTCTGGTTTTGACAAGAGGAGTAGTTTCTTGAAGAGGAAAAGAGATTGTACGAAACGACGACTTTCTGTGAATTTTTTTATTAGGGAACTACATGGGTATGTTGTGGTCTTGCTGGGAAGAAGCAATTCAGAACACAGATGTTTGGAACTTGTTGATGATGAATACGAGACAATGGTCGAGGAGAGGAAATGATTACAGAGCTGATTGAAGCGAGTCCGAGAAGCGGTTTTGAGTGATGCAGAGAGAGAAAATGCAGTGATTGGCAGTTTGTTTTGCAGATTTGGCATTGGCGGGAAATGGTGAAAGATTCGATATTTGAATCTCTTCAACTGTTAATAATATTAGATGACGATGACTTCTAGTTCAGTTAATTTTGAAAAGAGGAAATTACATATATGTGCCCCTTATAAATTTAAATTTCAAAACAGATCCTCTTACTTTTGGTAAATACAATGATTGCCTCCAAGTCTAAGAGAACTTGTAGAGTTTATGAGCCAAATGGTAGAGATAATAAGCTAAATGCATAAAGAAATACACTTATTTTTTTGGGTTACCTTGTAAAGGACAATGGTTTGTGAATAGTCCAGACAAAAATGATTTTAATTATATTAGATGCAAAGTGGTTAAGTAGACAAATTTTTAAGTCCGATGTGTTGTTATTAGTGATTTGCAAGTGATTCTATGTATTAGAAATTACTTGATTAAAAATATTCTATATTTAAAAAATAAAAATATAAAATTTTTTAAAAATATAAAAAAATAAAAAAATAAAAATTGATCAAATAGAGCGTCCAACTCCCCGAGTGAAAATGTTCATTTTCGAATCTCCCTCCCCTAGTTTGCAAGGAAACAAATCTTGTATCCCAAAAGTCTCCCTCATGCTATCTTTAGAATTTTGGGTGAAATTTCTTGTAGTCCAATACATACATTATGTATGTATAATATATAGATATATACACTTATAACTTGTTCTTAATCTTGTCATAATTTGAGTCCAAATCTGAAACAAGGGGTTATTTGGAGTCTTGTAGAAGGAGGTGGAGTATGTCCCTGCTCAGACTACTCTGTACACTTCCATAGTTCCATATGCATTCCTGCCAACTTCCACCAAATCCAATTTTCCATACATTTCAACTCACACCCCCAAAAAGGTGCACTGACTCACTCTAAATGACAGACCTAAACCCAAACACAACTCACCTAACAACACACCATTCACATCAATATAAAAAAATAATGTTAAGACAAAAAAACGGCAGGAAAGTGATGAGGTTAAGTAACAATCATACTCTAAATATGTACAAGTAAACATGGGTTAATTGGTAAAAGCACATGGCAGCATCGGACCAACGACTACCATATATATATATATATATTATCGAGTGTTGAGCTCCCAATGACTACCAAATTAATTTTGGAAGTCTAATAAAAGTGGTAGACATTAGGCATGGGATATATGACCCACCAAAAATCTGCATATATTAAGCTCATTTTCCAAATGTAATTTCCCTTAATCAAGGTACACATTTTTATTTTTATTTTTTATTTATTTTTGGGTATAATTTGCACAAAGTCATTTATCACAATTAAAGTGTCAAGTTAAATCACATTCTCGTATTAGTATTTGGAGTACTGAATGATACTTTGAATTTAGAATTGAAAAAAAATTAGGGTGTCTTCGGCTGAATGGAATTGAAGTCTTGAAATTGGAATTAGTAGAATTTGAGAAAATTTTAGTTCAATTTTTTTTATTATTTTTTTGAAATTTCATAAATTCTAATTACAAGGTTTCAATTTCATACAACCGAAAACACCCTTGGTTTAAAGCGTTGCAATTGAAAATAATTTAGTTCAAACTTTGAAATAAATTTTCAACAATTTCAAATCTAAAACATCGATTCAGTACCCACAAGCATAACATTAGAGTTTTTATTAATAAAAGCAGTGTAATTTGGGATTATAAAAACATATATATATACACACACACACATATTGAATCTTAAAGGACTTTTAAATCACTCCTCCAATTTCGGTTGCTTATTTCACTGTAACAATTATATTTCATATTTATTTTATCAATTCTTTTTTTTTTGGTTGGTTCATTGGACTAACTAATATCACTGGCTGGATTGAATTTTGGCCACCGGTAGCAGCACCCTAGTATTAGATTGAACTGATTATGGATAACAGCTTTTCAAAAGAGTCTCGAGCACCGTTCCTCCCTGTCCCAACGGTCACCAAACGCTCTTACAAAACGCCTCAAAATGGTCCCACACCTTCTAGAAAATATATATGTATTAGCAATTCGTCAACATGTTGTATTTTTGTGACCCCACTACCTTGTCTTCTGTTGTTTGTCTTGTTTCACCCTTGATCAGCAATCAAAACATACTTCATCTCTCAAACCCTATACATTATTATTATTATTATTTTTTATTTTTTATTTTTCCCTCCTCCTCCTCCTCCTCCTCTTTTTAATGTTATAAAATTGATCCAGTAGTGATACTTATACCGATTTATTGTAATTCATTACCTAAATAATTGTTTTAAATTAATTATTTATGTACCATACAAGTAAATGAAGGGCAACACTTTCATATTTATTATATAAATAATCAATTAAAAGAAATTTGTTTGGCAATTTACTACAATATATTAGTCCAAGTATCATTTTTCAAATTGACCATTCAAATAATTCTGAATCCTCTATAATACGTTATATCGCATGAGACAATTGTGATCACTCATAAGTATAGTATGGACATTCCACACGTGTGACTGATTATAATCTTTATATGTGTGAGTGATCACAATCCATACAATACAATATTATGTTGTTTTCGCACTTAATTCACTAATAAACAATCTCAAATCTCAAAGCAATACACAATGCGAAGTAATGTTAAATGTTAGGTTGGGATATATATATTTATTTATTTATTTTCAATTAACAAGGAATGATTTGGGCACCACTCATTTTGAGTCACAAAATCATTTTTAGGCCATCTGACTATTAATATTAAGATATATATATATATATATTTTTTTTTTTCAAAGGAAAAGAAAGACAACTTTTTAACAATAATAACATTTTTCATTAAAATTTTCAAGATATAAAATTATTTGAAAAATCATTTTCTCGAACTCCAACCTTCTATTTGCTACCTAGGATTATCACTAACATATTTATGATTGAAAACGTCAGGAAATATTATTATTATTATAATTATTGTTAGTATTATGACCTGATGGGAAGAAGTCAAATCAGGAGAAATGAGTAATAAGTGTCTTGCAACATTACACATTTCAGTCACTTCAAATACTTACTAGTATTTATTAAATTATTCCTATTTTATTTATTGTTTGGTTAAAAGAAATGAACCAAAATCATATTCATTATACTTTTTTTTTTTTTCGAAAATGAAAGCAATTTTCAATGAACCAAAATCATATTCATTATACCCAGAGGAGCTAACAAAGCTCAGTGCCTAAAAAGGCTCAGTGACATTGATTAGAGCATCATGACAACATAAAAAAAGAGAGATCAGCAAATAGTTGTAGAACAACGGCTGTGATCCCAGGTAGCAGTTTGCTTAAAATACTATTTTTTGTTGAAATCCCTTTTCCTGTTTTTTATTTTTTTTAAAAAAAGCCCTTTTCAAGCTTCTGCTTCTGAAGTGTTCATGGTCTTGCCTAAAGAGCTTCATTGAGTTTCTTCTTGCTGAGGATTGTGTAAGCCTAAACGTACACTCCAAATCAAGAAGATAGAAAAAAAAAAAAAGAAAAGAAAAAAAGAAAAAAAAAAGAAAAAGAAAAAAGGTTAGTTCTCTTTGCACTCAACCAATTACTGCCCATTTCTTGCTTCATTAGTGTCATTTTCTAATGCCATATCAATTTTAAGTTGTTTGTTACTGACATTGTTGTTGTTCAGCAACTTCATTTGTCAGATCTTTTTAGTACTCTCCTTCCTATGGTATTTAAACAAATTTACAC
>JAOTQH010000040.1:2794376-2806601 GCA_025631255.1 Cornus kousa
AAGTCAATCAATCTTGATTTCTAGTTTCATGTGGTACTAAAATTTGATTTCGATATAAATTTATTAAAATCTTGTGTAACTATTTATAGATCTGTCAATCTCGCGGAGCTTTGTCACACAACATTTACCCATTGGAGGCATCATCAACAGCATTCCCTTATGGGTATCAATCTCAACAAGGGCAACAACTGCATAGTGGCATTTCTAACGGAACAGAGATCCCCTTCTCATTGAACCCTTTGAACGCTGCTCTGCGTCGAAACCCAAGTATGCAGCTGCCTCAAATGGATGGATTTGGTGACATTGCCTCTCAGGTAACTATAGATTTCTAAGTAGTTCCATCCATTTTTCCAGAATTGTCACTAGAGCTCAATCTTAATGGTGCCTCTAAAATTAAATTCCAGGTTTCGGCATTCTGGGAGGATGATCTTCAAAGCGTTGTTCAGATGGGGTTTGGCCAAAATCAGCCACAAAGCTTTCCTGGTGAGTATGTAGTTCAGTTTTTTGAAAACAGTTCTCGAAAACTAAAAAAAAAATGTAAAATGTTTTCAAAGAACTATAAAAGACGCGATTTAGAAACGTGGCTATTAGACAATTTTTCTTACTACTATTTTCTCTTAAAATAGAAAACTTTCTCAGAAAACTAAACTAAAAAGGACTTATATATCTTGGTAGGAGCAGGTGAACTGTAATAGCTCATCCATGACTGTTTGGTGCAGGAACAATGGCCACTAACCAGATGAAAGTTGAGCTATAAATCCATTGTCAACATTGTTGATTTCACTTGAGGCCCCAAGTGAGAGAGGCTTCTGTATATACAGAGACATGGGTTACAAACAAATTTGGACTTCTAAGAAAGAGATCATTTTCTCTTTAATTCTTACTTTTTTTTCCTTTTTTTTTTTTAGCTATCGTTGCAACTGATTCTTTGGAGAACTCTTATGAGAAATCCATTGTAAAATCTTATAACTAATTGCAATCAGTGGTGCAAAAAATTCTATAAAGCCACAAGTTGAGATGTTGTAACATGGAAAGAAGTGTGTTGTAGGGTCGATGAGAGAGACTGTCACTCGTGTAAGCTTTTATCCCACCCTTATTTTGCATATTTCTCTACCATATTCTGTAATGTTTATCATTAATTATTAATTGGGACACTTTCATGATAATGTTTCTTTCTTTTTCCATGATTACTGCCTAAATTTTCTGTTAGAATCACTTTTGCTTTGTTTGGTTGACAGTTAGTAGGAAGGTGGATAAAAAAAATAAGGGGAAAGTGACATTGAGATTCTTGCAACCACCATCATGAAAATTTTCTTATCTTTTCCTAAATCTTCTCGGCGGCCAAACAGAAAAATAATTATGATGGTGATATTCTTTCCAAAGCTGTCATATTCAGTAAGAAAAGTTGATTGCAAGACTGGACAATGGAAAAAATTTATGATAAATCAATTTAGTATTGTTGAAATAATGCTTCTTACTTGTAACCAGCTGTTAGTGGGGACACATGGTCTCTTAAGTCTAAATGGCTGATTAAGAGTGATATGTACGTACATTGAGCTGGAAAGCAAAAGTTATATTGAAAATCTTTAGTTACTTGTATTGAGTGAAAGCAACTAGAATTTTCTTTCTTTTCACTTTTTTTTTTTTTTTCAATTTTATAATGAGAATTGAGAGGGAACCTCAAAACCCAGGTTGTCAATAGTAGTTAAGTTCTGACTTGGCTAAGGAATCAGAAAAAACTTTACTCATCTATCTACTTTATAAAATTATGAAAAGAAAATCTATGTGGATAAGTAGAAAAAGAGAAAGAAAAGTTCAGATGTAGAAAGATACCCCTTGAAGATAGACAAACTTTCCATGAAAGGCTGTCAAGAAAATCCAGATTCCAAACAGTAACAAGAGAAATCTCTACTCTTACACATTAGGGATTCTCTCTCTTGGTCCAAATTGAAAAATCAGGATCCTCTCCCGTGTCATTTCATCCTATGTCGCGTTCTATGTCATTTAGATTGCTTATGCAATAATTTTACATCATTTATGTAATAACTTCACATCTTTTATACAACAACTATATTGCATCGCTTATGCAATAACATTTTTATATATATGTTGCACTACGATATAGTACGTTACACTAATGATCTGCATCCAGAGTCCCAAATCGAAATCTATACCCTTACACATTTATGAAGTTAATGTTTACATCAGGGATTCTCTCTCTTGGTCCAAATTGGAAAAACAAGATCCTTTCCGGTGCCATTTCATCCTGTATCGCATTCTATGTCATTTAGATCGCTTATGCAATAATTTCACATCATTTGTGCAATAATTTTATATTTTTTATACAACAATTACGTTACGTCGCTTATGCAACAACTTTTTCATGTATATGTAGCATTACGTTGTATCCGGAGTCCCAAGTTGAAACATCCGAATTGCAAAATTTAGAGCTCAGTTTGGCAACCTAACTCTTTTTGAAGGTTGAATAGTTTGGTAATCAAAACAATTATAATAGAAGGGTGTTGTATAGACATGGCATCTGAAAGAGAGGTGAGGTTAGGGCATAAGAAAAGATAGAAGAGACTTTCATAAAAGAAAAAGTCAGGAAAGCTAAAGTTACATGAATAGACTTGTGATAGACTTCGGAGTTTTTTTTTTTATTTTTTTTTTTCCCTGATAGACTTTGGAAGTTGGAATGTACATTTTCTAATCAACTTTTTGGGAAGAATATTTTTGTTAATGTAGTGGAGTACATTCTAAAGGCCATTTAAGTCACTTCATGACAACTATTTACCCAGTATCTTCCAAAAATAAATAAATAAATAAAAAGGAAATTCCTCCTAAATATAGTTTCTTGATATTATTATTATTATTATTTTTAATTTTTTAATTTTTGGATTGTGAGGATGAATTGAACCGACATGTCAAATCATGGTTACAAGCCAATATATAATGTTTGGGACTGTAAATACAGGGAGTCCAGGACATGGTCCTCCTGCTACAGGTGAGATGGACCCCTTTTAGTTATATTTACCAAATAGTAGTTGGTAACAAACTTTTTTTAAAAATCACTTTGTCAGATACTTCAAAGCTAATTGTGTAGTAAACTAGTATCAGGGTCACCAAACATATGTTGCCAGTCACATGGAGTTACTAGAATTCAATTCTCTCTAAAACACAGGCGGAGTTAGAAAGTTTACTTTTGATATTGAAAAAAAATAACAATAATAAAAAAATAAATAAATAAATAAAAAATAAAAATTTGTGTTAGCCAAGTGTATAAGACTCGTATCAAGGTGAATCGGGAGTGAAACTACTTCTATGTAATTAAAAATTAAAAATTTATAAATCAATAGTACTATAAATTTTTTTATAATATCATTTATATTAGTATATATATATTGAAAAAAAAAAATTCAAAGAATAGAAAAATGAGCCTAAATAAGTAGGTATGAAAATTGACATGGAAAAAAAGTTACATTTATTTATAAATTAGTAATTATTGAGACAACAAAAAAGTGTTGGTTTGGTGGTCACAATTAGGGTATTTATATAAAATAATTATATTTGTGAGGGTATAAGAAGAATTTAAAAAAATAAATAAATTAGGAGGACCATGGCCTGCTGGCCCCTTCTACTCCGCCCCTCCTCTCCAACCACTCTCTTAGTGAAAATATCTATAACATGAGTTCAGATCCTTTGCAATATAGTACGTGTGTTATATTAGAGTGGATGACCACGATCACAAGTGTGAATATTTTCACCATTTTACTATTATAACAGCTAAAAACAGAAAATCTATACATACACAACATATCGTTTACATGTTCTTAAATGTCTTTCTTCACCAAGCAAGAATGGGCAATTAGTTAGTAACTGATTTCTTTTGCGAACACTACAGTCATGTGTTAAAACTTCTGTTAGGCCACTTTAATTTGTGATCAAGTCTATGTTTTTGTTAATCATTTTCAGATATTTTTAACTTTATAGAATAGAGAGGTCTAATGCAGAATGATGGGTTTTGACTGCAATTTAGAGGGGCCCTAATAATGGTTTTTCTTGGCAATTCTGGATGTCAAGCCAAGGGGTCCATTGATGGAGAATGGTTAGGAGTGATTGATGGAATATGTTTCTTTGTGGGGTAATTATTAATGATCATTAGAGGGGGTCCAATTACCAGGCTGTCACTCTCTCTATCATGGTTGATCATATCACACCTTCCCTTCACTTTATGTCTCTTTCTTTCACCTAAGAAGCATCATTTGCTTTTACTTAGGTTGGTATGATCTTTGATTGGGTTGAGAGAAAAAACAGGCTGTGAGAACTAACATTTTGTTTCACCTACCAGGGCCATCCAACGAAAAATTATCATCACATCCTCTCCAACCTTAAGGGGGGCTGTGAACATTTTTCGGGTTTACGGAAACCGAGAAATCTCTAGCCAGTCAAAAATGGCCAGAGCCCCAATTTTTCAAAATCTGCTTTTGCCAAACATTAGGGGGAAAAAAAAAAAACCCTTTTCTTTTTTCAATATAATGAAGAAAAGGGTTGCCATGTGTTTCAAACATGTCTACTTTAAGAGTATGTTTTTCTCACCTCATACTATGATACTAGTAGTCTCTACTATGTGGACCACATAACATCAAGGGTTCCAAAACAACTCTTAATGGTTTCATAATGGACCAATTCCCCCACTGTTATAATTGTTTTCTTTCCTCTACAGAATAAATGGTTGATGCTGTATCTAGATGTCACTTTCAAACCCCATTTCCCCTTGTTGAATAGGGAGATAAGAGTTGTTGTTTTGAAGCTTCCCAAAACTTTAAAAAAAAAAAAAAAAAAAGGATATATTCCTTTCTCATTGGATAATGAATGGTTGGGGTTGAGTTTTGCCCTAGTTGGCTCTCTATCTCCTATTTACATTAAAATGCCATTGGAAGAGAAATGGTCCACAAGTAGGGAGAGATACATGTCAGAGAAGACAATGTCACAAGCTCTTTGTTTTATGGTCTCCATGACTTGATAAAAACTCATTCTATATATATATATATATATATATCTCAAGAGGCTGCCACAGTTAAGTACTCGTGGATTGTCTCCTTTTGCCATCCATATGACACAAATAAGCAATGGACATACTTCTCTGATCCATTTAAAGATTGCCCCCTATCCTCTTGACACCAAAACCAAACAAATAAATGATCTAAACTTGTAAGCATCATTATTTGTTTTTTTAAGAATTTATGCAAGTTCAATGTCTCTAACAAATGGGGACCACCCTATCCATAATATCCAAACTCTCTAAAGCCTTGTTTGGATGCAAACTCACTTTTCATTATCTTTCTTTCTGTGCCATACTTGGTACAGATAGCAGCTTAGGATAATAGTAGTAGTATAGTGAAATGGGACATATAGTTGTTGCATGTATGACCATTGATTTGTTTGGCAACAAAATGGACAGCCAGGGGGGAGGGGGAGGGGGAAGAACATATCATTCTACACAAGCCTAAAAAGGACAAAGCTAGTAGTTGTAGGTTCTTGTAATCTTGTGATAAGTTAGGGTTTGGAAAAAGAATAGAAATATTCATTCATTCAACCCTTATGATGCAAGAATCCAAATTGAATACAAAGCACAACAAGAGAACCAATACATTGGTCCTCACAATTGGTGAGAACTCTTGGTATCACTACCAAAGTAGCATATAGACCTATTTGCCATAACAGGAACTGTTAGTATTACATACACTAGTAGTTTGCTATAAATTTTGTGTCTATATGTTGCATCGATCGTACCCAGAGAACCACGAAGAGGGTTCTGCGAGTTTTGATATTTCACCTTCTTCAACGTTATAGAATGGCTCAAACTCCTCTCTCCATTGCTGATCACCCATACTGTGGGGGGGCTCCACTGCATCGTATTTAGTCACGTCTGAGTTATCATAAGGAGGTGGTCTAAATGCTTCTTTTGGTAAACGAGACTCCTCAAGTAACTGATTCAAAGTACTTAACTCCTTCTCATGTTTTTTCTTCAACTTATCAATCTGTTTGTAAGCCTTCTCAGTTTCTTGTTCAGCATCCATAGCTTGCTTCTGCAATAATTACAGAATTGGTAAGAACTATAGTATATAATTCAGTAAGTGTAGTAAATCAATCTTTAGGCAAGTGATACAAACAGTCCACATGTTTAGAAATCACCAACAGTACAAGATGATATAAATAGTTTCCCCCCTTGGATAAATATTGCAAAATTAGAACTCTCAATCAACAGAAGTGTGATAATATGATGATATTCAAAGCAAACTTACCAGTGCATTAAACCCCCACTGGCAAAATTCTACAGCAGCGTCAATTTATATAAATGATAACAACTTCGCATAAAATGCAATTGCCAAGTGCCACCAAACCTTAGCAATATCAAGTGAAAAGTATACACTGCTGCTATTTTATGTGGATCTACCAATACCAAGGGTTTAACCTTCCAAATATAAGAATTTCAATAGGTACAGTGAGCACTTAAAAACATTGGGACGAGCTAAAAAACTTCCAACAGAACTTCAGAAAATTGTTAGAAGAGACACTAGCACCAATTGAGGACATTAGGAGAAATGACCTTGCATAACCAAGAGAATTCATTAGAATGTGATGGATAGGACTTGGGAGTGACTGCTAGTGAGGAAAACAAAAACAGTATCAGGAGATTCAGGAGGACATCAGAAAAAATTTAGGATGAGATAAGAGGTTGTCTGAACGATAATGGTTAATGATAGGATGTAAAGAAAAGATAGGACACGGGAATATCGAAAATGGTCAACATTTCAATTACATTGTTCATAGTATTAAATGATTTTTTCCTACACATTGTGATACAAGAATTCAAAATCATATTCAATCTTTTTTAACTATCCATTACTGAGCTTGTAATCATTACTCAATCATGAAGAGACAATATCTACAAACTTTAGCCAATGCAAATAGGTAAATTTAAAAATATTTGAAAACATAAGATACAAAATCTTTTTAAATCTGAAGGAGCATTCTGGTTCACATATTTATGTATGTATGTATGTATCAGTAAGCAAGCACATATTCAAGGCGATGGTGTGGGCACCAAAAACTGAACACAATCTTTGTTATCTTATGTTTTCAAATATTTTTAAACTTACCTATATGCATGAGCATTCTTGTTCACATATCAAAAGTGAGCATATATATATATATTTGTGTGTATTACGTATGTGTATCAGCGAGCAGGCACATATTCAAGGCGGTGGTGTGGGCACCAAAAACAAAACACTGTGTTATCTCATTAAACAACATCTTTAAAAATGTTGACTGAATACTATGACAAAGCATTCACATGTAAATTCAAAAACACATGGGATGTGAATTGCTAAAAGCCTGTAGGAGGATTTTCAAGTACTTTTCATTGCATCATCTTTAGATTCAATGGTTAATACTAATATATGGTTATGTACTTAGATACTTATATATGGCTGTGTGCATCCTGCCCCCAGACTCGAATGTTAGTGAAGAGATCCATGTTGTAGTCTAAAAGAAACAGTTAAACTAGTAAAATCACAGTAAGAAAACAAAACAATGCAAAAATTCAAAATTTTCTAAACCTTAGCCTTTAAGTTCACTTTTGAAATTGGGTTTGTTTGGGAAACAAAGAATAGCTGATGATGGGGTCGTCAATGATTGTCCGCACTTTTCTAGAGAGATTAAAGAGTTTGACCATAGCCTGATAAAATCAAACACATAAAATATACATTATACTTATATATGGCTATGTACTAGTTAACTTATTATATATGGCCATGTATATGTTGCCCCCCGACTCGAATGTTAGTGAAGAGATCCAGCTCTAGTCTAAAAGAAACACTTAAACTAGTAAAATCACAGCAAGAAAACAAAACAACGCAAAAATTCAAAATTTTCTAAACCTTAGCCTTTAAGTTCACTTTTGAAATTAGGTTTTTTAGGAAAACAAAGAATAGCTGATCATGGGATCTCCAATGATTGTTCGTACTTTTCTAGAGAGATTGACCATAGCTTGATAAGCCATTGTTGCTCATCAACCCCACTTCTGCCACCATTCCACCACAAAATTGGCCACCGTCACGAACCAGCAACAGATTTACTCACACAAGCACCATCTACGTAAACCAAACATCCATATGCTACTTCTTTAGGGTCGTTTTGATGTGCAGTCCTTCTTCAGGTGTCTTTCTGTGGAGCCTAGAGGGCCCTTCCCGGGGAAGTCTGTTTGGCGTTCTAATGGCCTTCTTTACTTGGACTTCTGTGTTGGGCAAAATTTTAACCCAGGATAATTTGAGAAGGAAAAATCAGGTGGGTGGTCAATTGGTGCTATATGTGTCTTAGGGACGAGGAGACAGTGGACCATCTTCTTTTGCATTGCCCCATGGCCAAGGATTGTTGGGATTTGATGCTTGGCTTGTTTGGGTTCCTTTGGGTTATGCCTCACTCTGCCAGAGAGTTGGTCGAGGCTTGGAGAGGGTGTTTTGTGGGAGGCCATGTTCGTGATGCTTGGAGGGCTACTCCTCTTTGTGTGTGGTGGTGTATCTGGCTTGAGAGGAATAGGAGATATTTTGAGGGGAAGGAGAGGCCTATTTCTTTTCTTAAGCTCTCTATTGTTTCCACTCTTTTTTGTTGGGTCGCAGGTAGAGATTATAGATCTTTAGATGAATTAGTTGATTTTTTGGCCTCTTTAAAAGTGTAATGACTGTTTTGGCTTGTTTTTGTTCCCTCGGGATGTGCTCCCCTTGCGCTTTTTATAAAATTCTTACTCGTCAAAAAAAATAAAAATCATTCATAAGATGCAATAAAGAAATCAGAGGTAGGATAAAGAGAGGAACTGTTGTAGAGAGAGAGTGGGTAGATTTTTCAATTAAAAAAAAATTGTTATAAGAACGGTAATTTGGGGAATAGGTGTCAATGGTTCACTTCTCTGTAATTAAATGGTCACTATTCATCATTGCATTACTTTTTGGTCACTTCAGAGCAATTTAGTTTAGGAATGGTTACTGAAATCTGATTTTCCCAAAACATAATCCATTTGATAAGAAAATGTGGCCTATCACAAACGATGTGTGCAAGCATACCAAAATTAACTTTGCGCCAGTAACGAAATGTCAACAATTTAATGAGTTGGCTTCCCGTGTTACAAAATTTCTGGAACGAGATGACAACAATAGATGACAAGATTTGGTGTAAAGGTTCCACTGACTGATATGGTCACAAAGGCAAAAAATTTGATTGAGATGAGGAGATCTGGTCACAATTCGAGCGAGATGAGGAGAGCCAAACAACTCTAGATCATATAGCCAAGAGGAATGGTGCAACAACGGTCTCTTTTTATTATTGTTATAATTATTTTAATATCTAGGTCATCTATGCCAAGTAAGATACAGAGAGAGAACCGAGAGGTGGGGGAGAGAGAGAGAGAGGGTTCAACTGCAGGAAGTCGATTTCTCTGGTAAGGGTTTGTTTTTCTGTGTCATGGTTGAGCAGAAGGAGAAAATTGGAAGACGAAGAAACTTTCGTTAGGTCCTAATTGAATGCTGCGCTGATACCATGTCAATAAACCTACTCGAGTCTTACCCTAGGGAGAGAGAGAAGGATGATTATATATTTATTTATTTCATATATCCAAAGTGTTAGAATGTTATATATATATATATATATATATGTTGGGTCATTATGTAATTTCATATAGTTGATAGGGCCTTGTGTTATTATGTAAGACTTGTATCCTTTATATAAGCCTACATAGGCTTTTTAGGGTTTGTGTTGAATATAGAAGGTGTGGCTCTCTCTCTCTCTCTCTTTCTCTCCCTTATCAGTTTAAACATGGTATCAGAGCAGTACGAAACAATGGGAAACTAAGATTGTAGTTGTGATTGCATCTGTGTTGTTCTTTTACAAATCGAAATCGAGATCGAAGTCGGTTATGTTCTTCGCCGAAGGTTTGGCCGTCGTTCTGTTCAGAGCCGGAGGTTTGAAGTTGTCGTTGTGTTCAGCGCTTCTTGTCCGTCGTTTTCAGATCTGAAGCCCTTCGTTTTGTTGGTTAAGGCTGCCTTGGCTGTCGCAAGTTTCAGAGGTTCCATCATCGCGAATCATCTCCGCTCGGTTGTTAGATTGTTGCTTGTGTTGGGTTGCCGTCACCGCTGCAAGGGCTAGGGTGTGTACTAGCCTTGATTCTCCATTGCGAATCTTGGCTGCTGGAGTTTCTTGTCGGTGGTAGAGTTCTGGTTCTTATCGGCGCTGATTGTGAAGGAAAAGGATGGTGTTTGGCTGCAGGAGTGAAGTTATTCCAACCTTGGTTTACTAAACCTGGGATAGCTATTCCAACCTTGGTTTACTAAACCTGGGATAACTCAGATCCGGCCCATTTACCCAGATCTGGCCCGTTTACCTATATCTGGGCCATTCGCCCAGATCCGGCCCTTTTTCTAGGTTCGGCCAAAATACAGATTCTGCATTCTTTTTCTTCTATGTTTTACTAGATTCAACATGACGTCCAGTTCAGATTTACTTTCTCCCACGGGCAGTCTTCATTCTCCCATGACTTCAGTTAAACTTAATGGGAAGAATTATATGCTGTGGGCTAAATCTGTTGCAATTTTTCTCAAAGGTAGAGGTCTTGGTACTCATCTGACTAAAGATAAACTCAAGGAAACTGATGCTTCTTTTGATGCATGGGAAAAGCAAGATGCTCAGATCATCTCTGTGATGTTAAACAGTATTGAACCCCAAATCAATTCAATTTTACTTTATTTGGATACTGCCAAGGAGATATTGGACAGATTGCAGCAATTGTATTCTGGGACAGGTAATACTACTCGTGTTTATGAGCTTTGTAAGCAGTACTTAAATCTTGAACAAGGTAATCACAGTATAGAAGAGTATTATTCCAAAGTTATGGGAGTCTGTGAGGAGCTGAATATGTATCAGCCCATTACTGCTGATGTTTGAAGTATGGAACAATAACGTGAGGACTTTAATGTTGTTTGTTTTCTTACTGGTTTGTCATCAGCAGATGAGTCTTTTCGGGCACAGATTATGGGCAGTCCCACATTTCCATCTCTTGCTGATGTGTTTTTTCGACTTCAGCGCGCTGCACTTGCAAGTGACACCTCAAATTTGAATACTGGGCAGAGTGGTGAGCGTTCAACATTGGTAGTTTCAAATGCTTACTGTGGAGGTCGTGGAGGACGCTCCACACGTGGTGGTCGTGATTCACGGGGAGGACGTGGCCGTGGCAGGGAATCACAAAAATGTATTCATTGTGGCCATTCTAATCGTACTGTGAATTTTTGTTGGGACCTTCATGGCAAACCATCTAGTTATGCAAATCAAGTTTCCTCCTCTCCGAATGATGTTGCTTCTGGATCTCACAACATAGTTGAATCTGATACGGTCCCTGTTCTACGTGATGAGTATACTCAGTTTTTGTCTTATAAGCAAGCCTCAAATTCATCTTCCACGGCTACCTTTCCCCAGTCAGGTACTGCACACACATGTCTATTGTCTTCCAGTCGCAATCCTTGGATCATAGACACTGGAGCATCCGATCATATGATTGGATGTTCTTCTCTTCTATCTGATTTTAATTCTACACCTCCTTCTCAAAGTGTAAATCTTGCTAATGGTTCATCCACTAAGGTTTCAAGTTTGGGGACAACTCAACTTAGTGATTCCTCGTCTCTCTCGTCTGTTTTAAATGTTCCTCAGTTTCCCTTTAATTTAATGTATATCAGTAAGCTTACTAAATCTCTCCAATGCTCTGTTACATTTTATTCAACTTCTTGTGTGTTTCAGGATCTCAAGACGAAGAAGAAGATTGGTACGGGGCATAAAGCTAGTGGCTTATATTACTTTGATTTGGAACCTTATCCTGTGGCTCTTCAGTCTTTTCTGTCACTTCAAGTTTTGCAGCGTCAAGTTCCTAGTCTTAGTTATTTGAAATTCTAGTCATGTGAAGTTTGTCAACTTAGTAAGCACCATCGCGTATCTTTCAAGTCTAAGGTTAATAATCGTGTCTCTAGTCCTTTTTTCATTTGGTTCATTCAGATGTATGGGGTCCTGTTAGAATATTTATATGTAAATATATATTTATGTTGGGGTTAGATTGTATTTAGATATAGGGTTTGTGGCCATTATGCAAATAGGCCTTTCTTGTATTGTATATTAACCCTTTTATGT
>JAOTQH010000040.1:2825572-2852018 GCA_025631255.1 Cornus kousa
AATCTATCCAGAAAAACTTGAGAAAATAAAGTGGAACTTGATTTGTTGTATAGATTTAATACCATAAAGCGATCCATTATTATCTGGTAAAATGACAATTAGCAGGTCAAGCTCCTTGGAACGAGGCTGGAGTTTAGTCATGGCATCATGGAACCGAGCCTTCAAAACTCTTTCTACTTGATCAGGACGAGCACCGAGTGCCGGGAGAACAGGTTCAGGGTTAAATGCCTATAAAATCCATACAGCCAAAGTTCAGAGCAGGGTAATGATAATCTTTTGAGATATATAGCATATAATAAAATATATCTCAAGACCCACCATGCCAGAAATGTTGCACATTTGAGCAAGCTCATGACAGAAACCACGGGCCACACCATCTTGTACATTTCGTGAAAAATTTATGCAGATCCAATTATTCACTATACCGCCATTAACCATTTTCTGTACCACAAGCCAATCAAATCTGAGTATCAATATCATTTTACATAGCTTTCAAATGGCAGTTGAACGAGGACCAGAAAAAAAGTAAACAGATTTTTTACATACTCCAATGAACTAATGTCGACATTAAGATTAGACCGTAAAAAATGAATGTATTGCAAATACCACATGTAAATATGTAAACATTAAAGATGTAAGATTAACAATAAAAGAGACTCAACATTCAAATATATTGCCTCATAGCCTCAATACAAGGCCAAAAATATGAACTACACGTAGGAATGCAAACGTGGAGTTAATAAACAATACAGCCACAATATTGTACCAAAGATTACAGAATGAAAGAAAGTATAATTCAATAACCATGTTTATAACAGAACAGCAAGGGAGAAGCTCGCTCACACCCCTAAATATCAAAGTTTTTTCTATCTTCCTCCCATTATACCCTCTTTTAGCAATCTATTTAACAATGCCTATCCCTTTCCCTCACACAGATGTTAAGCTCCAAAAATGCCCTAAAATCACCCAACTGAATTGGAATTGCCAATCCCACTAGTTTGAATATATCCATAACTTCCAACCCAAATCACAGATGATTAACGTTTACCACTCACAAAAATTGCAAAAGTGATCTTACTCACAAAATTCACAATAGATGCAAGTCCTTGCCATGGAACTAACCACCAACATATGCTTCGTTGTGGCTACTACTTAGATGGTAAAACTGAACAACTAGACACAATCCTCTCAGAATATTGAAATATGTTAACACCTTAGACTGCTTCTTAACCAGAGACTCCGCATCCCCATAGCAAGGCACCTTTAGATAATAACCCAACATTAACCGACTAATAAATGTCAAAGAAGTACAAAACCCATTGCATCACTACATAAGTAACTGATACAAGTGGCAGCAAAGAGAGCGAGCAAGCACACAATCAATGAAGCAAACTCTGCTTCAACACGGGAGTACAGAAGACATCTCAAATTTATTAACAAAGTATGAGTCAAATTCATTTATCAATTTATCCATTCACACTAACTTGTCATCCTAAAAATAATGGATGCAATTTAAAAATAAAAAATTAAAAACAATATTTAGGAAATAAAATGTAAATTACTCTTTTAAACATACTATATTTGGGCCATGTGGGCTACAAAAGTACATGTAAGGACAACAGGTTTGGTTTACCTAGAGCAAATAGAAGTGGATAAATAATACTAAACATTCTGCAGACAATTACATACTAGAATACGCTGATTCAAAATTTGGAAACCGGGGTTACCTTGTTCATCATGTTCCATTGACCAACTTGAGGCAGACAATCCTTCTCTCTACCTGTGTCATGGTACTTAAGCTGCACAAGTAACACATAAGCCACATATGTCACTTCAAACAATCAAATTAAACTAACGACACCCAGCAACAGAAAAAGATAATGATTAATCAATTACCCATGGAGGAGGCAGAATTCGAGCTTCAACTGAAGCCAAGTTCTCACTGATTTTAATTCCGAATTCTTTTGCGTAGGGGTCATCAGCGTAAGCATTGTGATGAACTGTCTGCAGAAGGATAAAAAAATATCAAGAACTGATAAGAGCACATCTGTAGTCCAAATATGATCATACCAGATACTTCTCAATGAAAAACTTTTGATTATAAAAGGTTTGATACAAATAATAAGGTGGCGTTTGCAGGTAGGAATTTATACATACAATTTTTTTCCAATATAATTTATACATACATTGATAATATATATTCAAGAAATGCAACAAAGGTAAAAATTGAGTAGCCAAAAAATTAGGATTTATATCAAGAGAGGTGAGCGTTCCATCCAGAGAGTACTTGCAAGATGGCAAATAAAGAAGAAAACGTGTAAAATGCCAAAATAGACCTAGCATGATGGCAAGGATCTTGACCAGGATCGACATACAGCCCTTTTGGTCATACACAAAAGGGAGAGAGATATCGGGCCGGGGAGGGGGGGGGGAAGATGGGCTCTTGCGCAATTAGAAAGATGCAACATGAATGCTATAGACCAGTGAATAGTGGAACAGAATCAAAGTGGGTAGTTTGCCACACAAACCTGAAGAATATCATACTCTCTTTCTTGAGGGCGCTGACAGGTCACCTTCAATAAAGCAGTAATCTGTTTTTCATTCAACCTCTTGGAGTACCTCTGACCCGCCACAATCTTGCACACCTGAATCCATAAATGACGCATAAGGCATACATCCATACAATACTCGAGACCAGGACTAAAAGGTTCAAGTATTGACCTCCATAGGCAAATAATTTGGCCTCTGCTGATTTCCAACTTGTAGGCAAGGCCATTGGGTATGTTGAATAACAAAACCATAGGTCTCCTGGAAGTACTCAACCACAGATTTCACTGTACCTCTTTCATCAACTGGAAAGCTAATATATACAAACAGTGAAGCATGCATCAGATAAAAAACATGTGAACAGTGTCTAAACACAAGCCACAAATTACAGTCCAGAAATTAAAATTATTTATAGAAATTACAAACTAGACAATAACCCTTACGTCAGTTCTCGTGTTGCCTGAGATGTTAAACCAGAGATACGGTATTTTCTACGCATATTTCCACGGTGAGTAACTTCAACCTTAACTCCTCTCAGAGCCTTCTTTATCTGTCACGCAAGTAAAGCCAATTATACAGATAAGCGAATAAGCAAATACTCTGAGCAAGCCAACTGCCATTCAAACAAACAACAGAAAATATCATCAAATACACTAAAATGGAAGCCAAAAATTGAATCCTTTCATTGAATAAAAATATATAAACATGAATAGGTGGCTTCAAAGGATACTCAAAATTTATGAGAAACAAATGAAAAGAAGGCAGAATAAACATAGGAAAATTGAATAGACATGTAGATATGAGAGAAATTGATGCCCCCCCGCGGGGGGGGGGGGGGGGGGGGGGGGGCGGGGAGGTGCTCGCTTGTCAGTTGTCAAACATATGTCCTTGAAGGATTATTGATGAGCTGACCAGGGAGTGCCGATCAATTTTAAATAGTCTTGGAAATGCTTGACTTCCCCCAATCAGAAACTTTACTAGGGACAATTTTCTTAGTCTAGAAAGAAGTGAGATATGTAGTGCTTTTTTGTTTCTCAGTTTAGTTTTGTTCCTGATGAGTTCTATTTTAATTTCTGGTGGTTATGAAAATTTTATTTATTTTTTCTAATTTGCAGATCGTGTCAACGGATTTGTCTGATCCAGTTCGTTCCCATAAAGATCTTGATAAGGATGCAGCATCATATTTCAAAAAAGCAGTTCAATTTTATGAGGATCTTTCAAAACAGTTGGTCAGCCAGGGTCACGTCTTAGACCTTTTTGCTTCTGCGCTTGATCAGGTTTGTCTCAATAAGCCATCAAACTTGGTTATGCCTTCGGGCTTCTGAAATATATGGAATTATTATATGCATGAATATGGCATAGATTAAAATGCGTCTATATGTTTAAGATACCAAAATCTTTTATTTTGTTCAACAGAAAAAACAAATAAAATAAATAAGAATGGACTGCCATGAATTTGATACTCTGTACATTTATTCATATGTCTCTATTGGTGCTTTTATATTATTTTTGTTTTACTGCAGGTTGCACAATTCTCTTTATGATGACAACCTAACTTCAAATATATTCCATGTGTTGTTGTAATCTTTTTTCTGCTATTCATTGTTTGCATCTTATATTTATCTTTATTATATTATTCATTGGTGATGTCGGCCATTTCTATTCTTATCTTTGTTTGGTCTGCACTTATGGATGATCGTGTTTATGCTTGACTATTCTACCTTGAAGTAATTTGTGGTGACTTATTTAGCGGCATTAAGCATGGCCATATAGGTGTCTTGAGCCGAGAGTAGTATGAGGGAAATAGGCTTATATAGTGTCTGTAAATTAATCAATTCGCAGGGTTTATGGCAAAGTAGTTTAAATTGCAAAGTAAAAAATCCTTCTATGGCCAACTTTAGTCGGTGGAAGTTTGAAACACAAGTTTATTCTGTTTTGGTTGTATTATCTAGATTGCAGATTGCTGGGGTATTAAAGTTTTGTGGTAACATTATATTAACAACTAAACTAAAAAGAATCTCTTAGCGCATCCGTTCCATAAATGAAACTGTTTTGTTTTTGGACGTGTCTTGTTTGTCTTAAGGTAGTTTGAAGTTTGAAGCTTGGTCATGATAGACTTGATGGTTTGGCACAAGCGTGATGTTAATGTTGCAATATTCCGATTTAAAAAGGCTACGTCAGAGGACTAATCCAGCTACGAGCTTACACTTTAACTTTACAAGGATTTAGTTGATATCCAAATGATTTTGCTCCATGTTATGCATCTTCTGTAGGCTTCTTGCTGGACCACAGAGGAATATAACTCTATGACTAACAAAACACAAAATGCTCAATATCTGATTAAAGGGTTCATATTGTCTGTGGTTCATCTGTTGGTACTTGGTACCTTGTATGGGTGATATAGGATTGGAGAAATGTTGTCCAGTAATGTTGAGACATTATGATAATGATTGATGCCTCCCTTTATCTCACTGTAGATGGTGCATTACCATGCTTTGTCTCTAATATTTTAAACATTTTAGGTTGGGGTTGCAGAGATGAAGGTTGCAATTGAAAAAACTGGTGGCCTCGTTGTTCAAGCTGAAAGTTTTGGACATTCTGTTTTTAAAAACTCTTTCAAGCGTATTTTTGAAGACGGAGATCAGTCCCTTGGCCTCTCCTTTAAGTACGTTCCTTATTACGTAACATTCGAAACTACTTGTAATAATTTTCTTTTTACTGTTTCTTCATCTCCTGTTTATTTCCATTTGTCCTTGTATTGTCATGATTCTAGTGAACTTGTTTCTTTAGCATTTCATTACTTGATCACAGTCGTTTTAAATTTATTGACATACTTCATCAAATACAAATTAAAAAATGACTGTCCTGTTAATCCATGCATTGTAAGTGATGAAATCCGGTAGAACGTAATAATTCTGTAGGTGTATACATCATATTATTGGTTGTCTCAATTTAACGCATCCTCATCTTAGTGGTTTCTGTCTGTTTCAGTGTTTCACTTTAAAATTATGTAGGAATTGCTCTTTTAAGTTTCCTGAATGTCTTAATGTTTTATTATCATGTCAAGATACCATTGTTTTTGATGTGTGTCCCAAGGTTGTTATACATGCACTTTTGAATTTATATTTTTATATATGAAATAACAGAATTTCACTTTCGAGATGAAATTTAAGCCTTTTCCTTTCCTTTTCATGTAAATATATATTTATCTGTGGGTTTTTTTTGGGGATGGGTTTAGTTCTAGCTTGTGCACGCATGCATAAGATGAATACTTATTTCATCCTTTGTTACTCTTAGCCTTGAATATGCCAATCTTCCATTCATCCAATGATGGATTATATTTAATCTTTAAAATGTTTTGTCCAAATTCAAACTGATCTATATTTTTTTTCAGTGGCACACTTGAGATCAACTGTTCAAAGGATATCAAAATTCAAGGGATCATTGGACCTTGCACGTCTTTGGAGAAGGTTGGCTCATTTAATGCGTAGCAATTTTGATTTTGTTTGGCATGATGGTGTTGTATCCGGAATCAGACCACTATTCTCTGCTTGGAATGTCTAATGGAATCTGAATTAAAGTTTTTGTTAAGGGTCAATACTGATAAGTGCAAGCTTTGCAGAAAGGACCTGGTGTTGCCAATACAGTCATTGGGCAGGGGAATACCACAGCTTGGAAGATGTGTGGCCTTGACAAAACTACTTGCTTGACTGTTTTCTTTGATATTTCATCTAGTGAAAAATCAGACACTTCAGGAAATTTAAATCCGCAATTGTACATACAGATTCTTGCCCGGTATGCTGGAGAATCTTATAAATACTCCCCCACCAACCCATCTATTGAATATATCCTATCAGTTTCTATACTCGTTATTACTTGCTGTGGGTTTCTTTTTGTCATGTCACCCTTTAAATCTCCTGTTACTGAATATGTATATCTTGTATATGAACACATTGACTTGCTTTACCTTTCCTAGGCAAAAATTAACTATAAAAAATTGTTTATTATGTATTTGAATTTTGTTGGTTATACATTCAAATGCAGTTACCAGAGTCATGAAGGTCAAACCTGGCTGCGAGTTACAACTGTTACTAGAAGATGGATAGATAGTGCTGTTGGTTCGGAGGTATGATGGGAAAAAAAAACAATCATTGTCTTGTTGTCTATAGTGAGTTATTAATTATAAGTCCACAGAAACATTTGTTAGAAAAGTCCTATCATCTTTGTATATCCTGAATCTGAAGCTCAGATCCTTGGGATGCATGTTTTTCTAGTTTTCTGATGGTGCTTATTGCTTATCATGTTAGATTATGCATGCTTAATGAAGCATTATAGCATCTAATATCTGTTTAGGGCTTGTTTTGTTTGAACAATAATTCTTAGTTATTGAAAAATGATAATCACTTGAATTGATATTAGATTTGACCATAAGGCATTCATGGGCTATTTTAGGATCTTAAAGCATGGATTAAATGATCTCACAGACTTGAGTCTATGGTAGGGATTCATAACCTCCTATAAAAGGTTCAACTTCACCAATAAAGGCTCATCCTTGAGTTATGTTTGCCTTCGTGTTGTTTTTTTTAAAACGTATATAGGCTCAAGTGCCTAAGGTCTTTAATTAGTAACTCAGTTCTGAGATGACTCTGTATTGAAGTTTTGTGTATTTGGTTCTCTTGAATTAAGTAGATATTTAGGAATCTGAATTTCCATTACATATTCTACTATCCTCTGGTTATATTTATTTTCATGCAAATTATACATTAGCTCCTGTTTTCCTCTCTAGCACTTTGCATGCTACACTAACTTCAATGGTGCATTTTTATTTATTTTTTATTTTTGGTAAACTTTTGTGGGTCGCTGATGTGGAAGAATATTGCTTTTGTAGGAATTAGTGCAAGGATTTGATCAGGAAACTGCTGCTGTAGTGATGGCAAGATTAACTTCTTATAAAATGGAGATGGAGGTATTTTATTTTTATTTTTTTAATTTGGGAATCGTCTTTGATATGTTACAGAGACACACAGATGTGCACATATGCAATACATTTAGTTCAGCTCTTGCTGCATTATTTTTTGTGGATTTATATTTTTTCTCAATTGCTCCACCGATAAAATCTCAACTCTATTTTCAAATAATCAGGGAACTATGCTGGAGAATCAATTCTTTTTAATTCAAATATTCCAATGTAATCCTGTATTGGTGTATCAGACCAAGATGTTTATCTTTCCCTTCTTATCTGAGGCAAATTGCAGCCTTTTGATTATCTTCTATGTGATCTCTATATTTATATTCTTTCTTGTTTCTCATCTGACATTTTGATTGTAAAATTATGTTTCCCACTGTTGATGTATTTTGTATTTTCAGGAAGGGTTCGATCCAACACGGTGGTTGGATCGGAATCTTATTCGTCTCTGTTCCAAATTTGGTGACTACCGGAAAGATGATCCATCGTCTTTTACATTGAATCCCTGTTTTTCGTTGTTTCCTCAGTTTATGTTTAATCTTCGGCGGTCACAATTTGTGCAGGTAATTATGACTTGTGCCTTCTGATCTCTTCCTACTGCTTAGAACTATCGTAGCATATATATTATGCGTGTAATATTTGTTCTTATTATTATTGTTATTATTTTTGTGTCCTTATCTTCCCTTTTTTTTTCCAGGTATTTAACAATAGTCCGGATGAGACAGCCTATTTTCGCATGTTGTTAAACCGGGAGAATATAACCAACTCCGCAGTCATGATTCAACCATCACTGATATCATATTCATTCAACTCGCTCCCTTCACCAGCATTGCTTGATGTTTCTTCCATAGCAGCTGATCGTATCCTTTTGTTGGATTCCTATTTTAGTGTAGTCATTTTCCATGGAATGACAATAGCTCAGTGGCGGAACATGGGTTACCAAAATCAGCCAGAACACCAGGTATGTGCTCATAATTTTCACATTGCTTGTATGATCTTTGGTGATGAAAACGTTGGATCCTTTAGCCCCAAAAACGGCATATAAGCCTTGAATAGAGAAACAGTTGATCTCCTATAGACGCTTACCAATTTGATCTCTTTTAGATACCCATTCTTGCCATGTAGGAATTGATTTACTAGTCTGTGTAAGCAGCTCAGAAATGATGATTTGATAAACATGGCATCCTTTTTTTCTTCAACTCATTCATCATTTTGGCATATTTATTTTCCTGGTAGTTACATCTTTACTCATCAATCAAGTGAGTCAAGTGACTGATTCAACTCTTATGTGGAATTAGTTGGTCCCAATTCAGCTTCATTCTTGAGTTGGCCTCTAAATTCAGCTATAGAAAATCATGATATGAGTTGATGATTTGACCAAGAACATCTGGTTTGGGAAACTTTAATAATCCAGGGAATCTTTTTTGAATAGGTGCTATATGTTGCTTTTGTGGATTACCTAGTCAACTTTATCGCATGTAGATGATACATGTAATGTACAGAGTTACTTGTTGCCAAAAAAACTATTTTCCTGTGTATTATGATTTTCCTTGGTGTTATTGCAATTTGAGCTTTAATTGAATGTTTTATATCGCTGTATTTTTTAATTAATGAATTACTTTTTTCCCCCCTCTTTAGGCATTTGCACAGTTATTACAAGCTCCTCATGATGATGCCCTAGTGATCATTCGGGATCGATTTCCTGTTCCGAGATTGGTGGTATGTGATCAGCATGGATCCCAGGTCATACTTCTTATCTTAACCTCTTGTTTTTATCAAGATGAAACCCACCGTGTTATGTCTTTTACATATGGGTGCATGTTGCAAGCATGTCTTGGTGAAATGTATCAGTAGCCTATGTCTTGAAATACTTACCTTGAATAGATGGTATGGTGATAAAAAGTATCACTGGCTCATTGAACTTGAATTACTTTGGAAGCTAGGTTGGCTCATAGTTTTTGAAGGCAGCAGCATTAGGCTAGGCATTTTACTGATCACGAACCAGGCAAACATCTGGTATGGTGATAAAAAGTATCACTGGCTCATTGAACTTGAATGACTTTGGAAGCTAGGTTGGCTCATAGTTTTTGAAGGCAACAGCATTAGGCTAGGCATTTTACTGATCACGAACCAGGCAAACATCAAAAGCAAAGCTCAATGCATGATTTATGAGTGGATTAAGTTAGCAAAACTCGATGCACGATTTCATCATCATCATCCTTGCCTTCATCCCGTACAAACGGGGTCGACGACATGGATTCTAGTTTTCCACTCTTTCCTATAAGTCATACCTCCTGCTAGATTTAATTTTTTTATAAATCAATTCTTAGCACTTCATTCATCTTGTGGAACTCAATTTTTATCTCATGTCATTGCAGGCAAGATTCCTATTAGCAAAGTTGAACCCGTCAGCTACATATAGTAATGCTCATGAGATGGCTGCTGGGACGGAGATGATCTTCACAGACGACGTGAGTCTTCAGGTGTTCTTCGAGCATCTTCAGAGGCTGGCCGTGCAATCTTCTTGAGACCCCAAAAAGAGGGGTACTTTAGACTGTTAATATATGAGATGGTTTTGTGAAATTCACCATGGGTTCTCCATCCCCTCTCTGGTGTCCTCTTATTCAATTCAGATCCATAGCTTTCTTTTTGCATCATTGGCAAGATGAGAGGCCAGACCCGGCATTGTTTGAACAATAAAAGCTCGTCATTCTTTCGGGTTGTTGGATTGTTTGCTTTCTTTTCAGAAGAATAAGGAACTCAAGATCAGTTGAATCAAGTTATATGAGAAGAGAGGATGATAACCTTAAGTTATAAGAGGCGTACCTGTTCCAGCAGCGGGGCCAGGAATATATTTGTCAGTTTTGTTTTCTCAATTTTCTTCATGTACGTTACATAGATCAGATGCTTGTTTCCTTTGTACCTGAATTTAAAGTCACACACTTCATGAAGCCTAGGTTTCGAGGTTGAAAAGGTTAAGAAAATTCTGCTTGTTTTCTGTTTTCTTTTTCCCGTAAATGATCTCTCTTTTTATATACATACATATATATATATATATGCGCTCAGGTTTCCAAGGGTTGTTTATAAAAAGAATATGAATAAGACCCAGAGGAGTTGTGTTTAACAACGTTGACGAGGCTTGTATTTTATTGATTTGCTTGTCGAAAACGGATGATATGAGCTGAATATGCTTTTGGCATAATGGTATGGCAAGCTCATCATAAAACATATCCAGCAGAACTCACTTTATGCAATGGATCATTGTTATCGAATAAAGAATAAAAAGAGATTTGAGTTGATAATTGATATGTATTTTGATTTTTTCGTTGATGATGATGAAACATTTTTTTACAGTAGTAGAGATTTTTTTTCCCGATGTATAAATAAAATGAAAAGCAATGGAATTGATAGTATTCCCTGCACCCACGAGTCCACGACAATTCTAGATTGCCAACACTTAAAAAAAAAAAATTACCATATTTGGTTACATTTTTCAGAGAACGAAACTTTAAATTTTTTTTTTTTTTTTGGCCGTCTTTTGTAATTCTTTGAGGATAATATTATAATTTTGAGAGTTTTTATGAAAATAATGTTTGTGGGTATGATCATTGATTCATTACAGTGGCTTTTCATCAAATATTGAACCACTTTTGGGTCAAATTTAACAACTTTACACTAGCAAGATGGTGTATTAAATGGCATAGAAAAAAAAAAAAAAAAAATTGCATTAAAAAGTCATTTGAATAAGCACTTTAAAGACCGACCAAACGAATGAATGACCAAACCTCTCTTTTAAGTCATTTGATCTATATATGATGAGTAGGACCCAAACGGGTCCACACATGGTATCCAGAAGGTCTTCTCCTTCTTCTGACTTTAAAGATCATTTTTTAGCTGAAAAAATAACCTCCAAGTTTACTTTAATTACGAAATTGAAACTTCCAGTAATCACCTAATCTTTCTCACGGTCTCGCGCCGCGCCAAATATTTGAACTCAGCAATCTCTCTCTCTCTCTCTCTCACTCACACAAACACACACACGCACAAATTCTCGATCTGTTCTTCCGCACAAGTCACAACAGTTCATAAAAGCATCGAAGATGATGTATTTCAACGAATCAGATCGTCGACAAGAGTTCGAATCTGAACATTACTCATACAGTCCACATCAATCATCATCTCCAACATGCGCACAAGGTCATCGTTCGTCTCTCATACTCCAAACCCTAGAAGGCGGTTCAATCTGCTTAGTCTGCTTCAGCAATCTCATCTCAAACCCTAGCTCTCCCACAATTCACGTATCGTACGCTCTCTCTCAGCTCTCTCAGGCCATTTCTCAACCACCATTCCTTCAGAGTCTCCTCACCTTTCACGCTCACTTCCTTGTCTCTCCTCTCGTCAATGTCCTCTCTGAGTTTGACGATGAACCGATCGCTCGCCAAGCCACCGATCTCATCTCTGAGCTCTCCAATTCCTGTGATTCTTCGGTGTGTGGTGATTTTGTATCTCGGATTGCTGATCGACTCTCCTCGGGTGCATTGGCGTGGAGTCGCCGCCAAGTCTACACGGTAATGTCATCAGTTTTTCGTTTGGTTTATTTTGCTTGTTTCAATTTGAATATTATTGAAACGATTTTTGCGAGGGCACTTCAGATTTTTCTTACTTTCTTAATTCTGTTTGGTTGATAAGAAAACTTAGTATAGAGAAGCGAGAGAACTTTTAAACTTTGTTAATTATGTTGCTTCGAAATGTTTTCCTGAAAATGAGAAATTCAATTTTGTTGGTCTAATAGGGGTGAATGGTGATGAGCTCGTTTGAGCTCTCTCTCACTCTCTCTAGTTTATTTTTTTTATGAGAAATCAGATACAACATGATAGATTAATGTGTTGGACAATGTTGACAATTTTTTTAACTTCTTTCTTTTTCTTCTTAGTGATGCTGCATTTCTCTGAAGGTATTTTGGTTGTGGTTAAAAAAATTCTATTAAGGTTTTTCTGGATTTGGAATAGTTTTGTGAAATTATTGAATGATAATAGGAGTCAAGGTATTCATCTGATAAAACTAGCTCCAAATAACTGCAGTAATTTCTGACTTTTTTGTTGAAGTTATTTAGAGCTAGATTCTTTTGTGAAAGTATTCAATCAATGAGGAGATAAGGTGAATCTATATCGTCTTTGCTAAAAATGAATTTGAAAGCAACATTTGCCCACTGTAGGGTAAAAATGGTCCCCAAGGCTGTTGAATATTGGTGTCTTGGCTGTGTAAGTCAAACTATGAGGCTAAGCTAGTAACCATTAAATGCGTGTGAATTAGTTTGTTCTGCCAAATTGTATGATGTGTCTGTGCATGATAACATATTAACTTTATTCCTGAGACGTGTACATGGTAGGGATCCCTTGAATTTTACATTTAAGGTCGGGATTCAGCTACTCTCTTAGCCTTGCATATCAGCTACACTTGAGTATATATAGGTGCACTTTGTATGATTTCGGTGACATTCATATTGATATAAAATATTTTACTAACAAAATCTCTTAGGGGGAAAAAAACGAAGAAAAGAAATCAGTCCCTTAAGTATCATAGAAACAAACCCAAAAAATAAAATTTTCTTTAACCATTGATTCATTAGCTGTTTGCAGTCAAATGACCAGGTGTGTTAACATCTGTCCTAAGCATTAAAAATATTCTAGAATATATAGTTATAGAGGACTGGCTTCAGATATCTCAACTCATTGAATGTTTTCTGTTTCTTGTAAATCAAAGTTTTATTTGAGAAAAAATAAAAATTAAAAAATTGTCAAGTCCTCTCAATAACCTGTATTTCTATTTTTCGTCCAATTGCAGCTTCATTGCTTAGGCGTTCTCTTGGATTTTCAGAAGAATAATCCCTTTGCCCACATCAAATACAAAGATGCCCTTGTTTTCAACCTTGCTACAGGTCTTCAATTGCCTAGGTAACAACTGAAACAAAATCATATTAGATATCTCATTTTACCACACATCCCATATCCTTAATTATTTACTTCTGTGTTGATACAGCGAAGAGATCCAAGGGGAGATCCTGTTTCTTCTGTACAAAATATCCATCCTCCAGCATGCAAACATGGACGATGATGTGATTGATGTTCTATTTGCCTCCTGTCCTAAGCTCTTGCGCTTGTCGTTGGAAGTCCTCACAAAGACTCAAAGTGATGATGTTCGCTTGAACAGTATAGGTCTGTGAACTACTCTCAAACTTCTCTTTCACTTCATTTATAGCAATTACATTCCCACTGTCTGAGTGTTCCTTTCACCAATAAGCCTACTTGGATATGCAGCTAGATGTTAGCAAATTAAACTTGATAGTTAGTACACACAATCCAACGGTTATTAAAAACTTGCTCATCTTTTTGACTTGGGTTACGAGTTGACAACATCCAAATCGCAGCAACTGTAGGCAACAAATTTATCATATTACAACAATTCAGTAACATGCATCCGATGGTATCTTCCAGGTGCTAAAGGTCCTAGTGACTGCTGATGACATTATTTGGCAAGGTGATTTTGCTCATTGTTGCAGTAAGTATGTCCCTAACCAAGTCATCTAGGACCACTACTTCACAGGTTGCACCTCAAAATCTCAAATGTATCAGAACTAAAATTACATTATGATTGTATGACCATCAATTGGTCTCTTGTTAGACTCGTGAGTCTTAGAAAAGTTTTGGCTTTCAAAAACTATGCAGATTTTATGATTTCGCAGCCTGTTTTCAGGTTTGAATTACAAAATGAGACCATTTGGATTGTGTATACCATATATAGTGCTCCTTTCACAGCATGCACTTACATGTAGATGCATTTCATCTGCAATTGCAATGTATTTCATCTTTCTCATCATCTTATACCAAGTAACTTTTTTCCATTTTCACCCATAGCGCTTTTGACGGTGTTGGCTCAGAGAGGGTTTTTTGAGAATGCACGTGCAAATGACATGAGCAGCAAGAATTCCTGTGAAGCTGACAACTTCATGCAGACAACAGAGCATGTCATAGATGGGTCTCCTCTGAATATCTTGTTTGCTGAAGCCATCAAGGCGCCACTGCTTTCTTCAGACAGCCAAGTACAACTCGGAACATTGGATTTAATCTTTCTGTATCTGTCATGGGAAGGTGGTTCAGAAAAAGAAATTCAAGTGATGGTGGAAGAAAACATTGCAGATTATGTATTTGAAATCCTAAGATTGTCAGGTAAGAATCATCTGCAAAAAACATTAGTAGTCTACTAGACTATTCAGATTTCAGGTAGAAGTTACCTTTATGCTATAAATCAAGACATAAGAGACACCATAGCAGAATATTTCTTGTTGTCTACCATGAAAAATGACATAATTTGATGGCAAACAACCTTTTTCAGTCATCACATCATTCAACCTACACCAGTTTTCTTGAACTTTTTTTTTTGAAGGGCTTTTTCTTGAACTTCTCCCCACAGTTTTTTTCCATTATCCAAAAAAATGATGACACTATATTGTTGTGATCAAATTACTTGTTAACCTCTATCATGATTTAATAAGTTCATGCATGCATGTCAATTGTGCCAAAATTTACCTCAGAAGTCAGATCTCTTTATTTATATATCGTCAAAAACATAATTTTAAATTTGAATGCTGCAAGTTCTAGTTATCCCTCTAATCAACTTCAACACTAAATTTACAGGGTGCAAAGATCCAGTTGTCAACTCTTGCCTTCAAGTTCTTGATCTTTTATCATCATCCGAGCAAGCCTTCAGACATAGGCTTGCTATTGGGTTCACAACTCTGGTTCCTGTCCTGCGTTATGTAGCTGAAGTTCCTTTTCATCCCGCTCAAACTCAGGCACTGAAGCTCATATGGAGCTGTGTTTCAAATTGCCCTGGAATAGTATCCACTTCTCATATTGAAGAACTCAGCCTTATCTTGACTGGGATGCTTAAAAAACATATTGATGGGGAGATAGGCATGCATCCAGATACATTCATTACAGCCTGCTCAATCCTTGTAGCTCTTATGAAATCTCCATCTTCTCATGGGTCTTCAAATTTCTTGACAGCAGTTCGTGATGCATCGACAAATGCTGTTTTGACCTGTTTAAGCCTCAATAGAAAACATCCCAGCCAACTTTTGCACTCCCTCTACCTGCTGAAGGAGGCATATGCACACAGTCATGAAGGAAACTTCAGCAACTCCAGTGACGTGGAACTTAAGAATTGTATTTTAGATGTATGTAAAACACATTTATTGCCTTGGTTTAAAACAGCCATCAGTGAAATGGAAGAGGAAGACATTGTGCTGGGAGTACTCGAAACTTTTCATTCAATACTGCTTCAAGATTCAGATAACCAAGCAATGGAATTTGCAAGGATTTTGGTCTCATCCTCTTGGTTCAGCTTTTCGTTTGGATGTTTAGGCTTATTTCCTACAGAAAAGATGAAGTGGAGAGTTTATCTGATGTTCAGTTCAATTGTTGACTTGCTTCTGGGAAACTGTTCTGGACAACCCATTAGAGATGCAGCTTCACATATGCCGTCTGATCCTATAGATATGATGTTTCTACTTGGGCAGAAGAGCTCACACAATTTAGAATTGTTTTCTTGTCAATCTGCAATTCTGCTGATACTATATAGCAGCTCTCTGTATGATGATAGGTAACAGAGCTACTAATTATTCTCCTTGCTCCTACTGCTCCATCAAAATTTACTTCTATCACCCACCTTTAATTCCTTGATTTCTTCTTCCCCCAGACTTGCAGATGAGAAGCTGATGTTGGCTTCTCTGGAGCAATACATTCTAATCAACAACGGTGAATTCCTTTATAGGGCTGCGGACACTGTGAAAATTGAGCTGCTGGTAAATCTTTATAGCCTCTCTAGGGGTCTTGCCAAGATGAGCTACCAAATGCCCTACAGTCCGGAGGCTGAAAGGATCTTGTTTCACCTAGTCACTGAAAAAGAGTGGGATTTGCTTTCTACAAGAATTCACTGGACATCGCTAAAATGGTTGTTTCAACAAGAGAAAATTTGCAAGCCATTGTCTAACCAGATCCTAAAGTTGTGCAGATGCAATTTCTCAGATGGAAACCACATTGTCATCCATGGAAGTAATAGCCAAAACATAGATGTACGTGCGATTGCACAGCTGGTAGCATCAGGAGATAACTTTGCAGCAACACTTCTGGTATGTCTATTAAAAGAAGTCATAGAAGAAGGCCAAGAGCATGACATCATTTCAGTAGTAAATACCTTGTCAGCAATCATGGACATCCTCCCAGCTGCTTCAGATCAATTATGCTTACATGGTATAGGCAGTGCATTCCAGAATCTTTATCATCATTCACGACATTATTCTTCCCCAGAGAGATTCATGGTCATCTCACAACTAATTTTTAGGATTATACATTCAGTGCGCTCTGAATCACTTTGTGATGATGAAGCTTGGCATGTGGTTACAATTAAGGTGAATAAATTAAATAAGTTGAATGCTTGCTCTTAATTTTATGAAATTAATTGGATCATATGAACCTTCTTTTGTAGTTGATGGACTACCTGAGCCCCACAGTTGCTGCAGACACATGGACTGAAGAAACTCTCATAGTCGTTGGCACTCTTTCCTTGATTTTGTACCATTCCACCAATCAAGCACTAGTAGAAGCTTCAAAAACCATACTCCTGAGTAGTACCTTAATCTCTGCAGTTAACAACGCAATCCATGTAGCCTGTTCAAAGGGACCTGCTTTAGTTGATCATGACGAGGAAACGAAAACCGGAGAAACTCTGATATTTGTGCTTTTACTACACTTCTTCTCATTGAGAAGGTCAGCCCTTCCGATTTACTATACTTGCCTAATTTTTAGTTATTCAAAAAGCTAACATCCCTGTTGCAGTGTGCACGCTATTCTACCAGGGAGTCTAGACTGGCAAAATTATTTTGATCAAGCCAATGGGAAGCAGCCACTATCCTTCATAAGCATTCATTACCATGACTTGTGCAGACTCATGCATTTTGGGTCTCCGGTGGTGAAGCTGGTTGCTTCGTGTTGCCTGTTGGAGCTGTTTACCAGAATATCAGACCAGAAGAATAGAATACCAGTTATGTCAAAATCCACCACAGGAAACCTATTGTCCGTAATGGCTGTACTAGAAGGCCAACTCTTTTGCAGTGATATTAAATTGGCTCTGAGCTGTGGCCTCTGTTTATCAAAGATTCTCGGGTGGGAAAAGCTTGACACTGAAGCGAAAGTTGTCAAAAGAAACAATTGGTTCAGGCTGATAGTTGAAGAGCTGGCAATGTCTTTGGCAGCTCCATGTTTGGGATCAAAATCATTTATGATTCATCACAGCCCCGCAGTTCCTGTGGTTGTAGCATTGCTAAAACTGCAAAAGGTTCCTGCGTGGATGAGTTCTGTGTTCGACGATTCTTGCATATCAGGAATAATTGAAAACCTTTCAGTTAGTAATGTCAATGCTGATATTGTGATTTTATTCCGGGAACTACAGAACTCTGGATACTTAAAGTCTCAGCATATTGCTAGTTTGAATCACATTTTCCAGGTAAGACACTCTGGATCCATTTTAATTTCTTCTGTTGCCTTGCTTTTCACTAGGTTGTCACTTGTGTTACATGAACTCTTCAAAGATTCTTGAAGTACCTGTGTTGGACACACAATACTTGAACATGGTATGAAATAAGTGCCCGACACTTGGTTGGACATACACCTAAAAAAACATATCCAAACTTTCAATTTTATTATATTGTTGCTTCAAAATGTTATCTAAAGACTTTATTTCACTCTAGAAATCAAATATAAATACTCCTTCGGTCTCAAAATATATGTTTTGCTTGGGGAATCCAACTTTTTATGGTAATGGAGTTTTAATAGTTTTTTTATTGTGTTGATAAAAGTGAAGTTTCACATATGTCCTTGTTAAAAGACAAAATGGTGCCCCGTAATTAGTGCATTTATTTAATTAAAAGAATAGTTTGGAAATGTTATAAAAATTAGTACATCCAATTTTGGAATGAGACATGTTTTTTGGGACATTCCAAAATAGAAAGATGGACAAGTATTTTGGAACGGAAAGAGTATTTAGCAGTGTTCATGTATAGTTATGTGTAAGGATTTGACACGTCTGACATGTGAATACATACCCGCACCTGACACACGTACCCGACAGAATGTCACCAGGTTTCAAGGGTGACTTAAAGAAAAAAAAAAAATGAAAAAAAAAAAAGAAAAGGAAACTGAATCTCTTAATTTTCTTCGACTTTTTTAGATTGATGAATATTGTGCAATATATCCTTGTTCACCTGGTTTCAATCTTGCAAATCTCTCTGTTGTTTTTTTCCATCCAAAATTATGTTGTTAAGACTCTAATGTTCTCTTTTGATTTCTGAGGATCAAAAAGCAGATACACTACCGAGAACATTTTTTAAACAAGTATAAATGAAATTTAAAATTTATATTTTCTTTCGTTCTTGCAGGCATGCAGGAAACGTATATACATGGATGATACTCAAAATGCCGCCAAAAAGGAGAACATTGAGAAGGTGATTGCCATCCCAGATAATTTAGGAAATGTCTGTGAACTTCTCATTGGCCTCGTGTTATCCCAATCGTCTCTGGTTATGGATTCTAAGGGATCCAAAATTAGGAATAAGAGATTGTTAGAAGAAATAGGAGTGTTCTCCAGAAGTCTAATGGAAGAGGATGATCGCTAAGGAGATCTCTTTAATAATCGACTTCCTCGAATGTCGCACTAGAATCCTCATAAGGAACTTGGTACGGTGAGCAAGGTCCTTTCTAAAAATGTACATTCGAGAGGAGATCGAGAAACACGCGCATAAAGTTACATAAATACATACATGCAAGTGTATAAAAGATTGAGCATATCAAAGAAGTTGAATACAAGAATTGAAATTATATATGTACTTGCATGTGTCGTGTGCGTACATTCAATTGAAATGGCTTTGCTGCTGGTATGTGTGTACATTCAGTTGAACAAGGAGCTTCATCGAACCCACGAGAACGCTGGCATTGACATCTAAATGCATTCCATCAGTCCCTTTTTTAGATATGTATATATATATATATATATATATATCAAGATTTGGCACTTATAATGATTCTTCCCAGTTTGGTATGCTGAACATATTCAAAGAAGTGATGATTGACAACTCAAATATAGCCCTCTCCTCCTTAAGAAGGGAGGTGAGGGATTCGAGCAGCAATTCACGGGTGTGTAAGAACATTTACCTAACTGGAAAAATAAATATAAAAATCAAATGTACGGAAAAAGCTCGATCATTTACCTAACCATTTTTTTATTTTTATTTTTTTCATATGTACGAAGGAAGCTCAATCAACATCAGCCAAAGATCACCTGCACAATATTCAATAATGGTACTGTAGTACGATTGTTTATCTCATCCATCCAGTGACTTCGTACTAAATACTAATTTATTAACGAATTAATGTAACTAAACTCTAGCACTTAACACTAATATTACACAACAATTTTATATTTGGATCCACAATCACCACAGCACACCTGTGCAATCTTCACTGATAATAGTCTACTAAGATTGCACAACTATCAATATCAATATCTCTACAAAAGTAACCAAGGTGTTACATTCCCGCTAATTAACTGAAGAACAGCATACAAATGGAACCCAGTATGGTTTTCCCTTTATTTTCCTCTTCTCTTTCTTATTGTCAGTTGGATACCTCGCCGGAGAGTTCCATGCCTTCCCTGCAGCCCGATCAGTTGATGCTTCAGGACGCAGGATTGAGTTAACTGTTGTGGGCTTTGGGGCTGAGACTCCGTTATTCTTTGCTGCAGTTTCGTCATTCTTAATCACAGTGGGACTTGGTCTCGTGTTTGGTGACTTTGGTTTCGTTTCATGGTTAGCTTCACCCAATAGGTTTTTCAGAGGAATGTGCTGTTTCCCAGTGCTCCAGTTTGTTACCTTAGCGATGATCTCTTCATTTTTCTTTCTCCCTTGCGAGTCGTTAACGACATTAGTGAGAGATGGAAACCACCCAGCTTGTAAAGCTTCAGATCTCGACTGTTGAGCGTCCTGTAAGTGGATTTCGGATGAAGCAAACTTCTGGTCAATCTCACTTCCAGATTCAACCAATGTCATAAATGATGGAGCCTCAAAAGCATCTGAATTTTCAGAATGGTGTCCCTTGGATGCAGATTTTGGCTTTTCCTGGTTGCCTTTTTCTGATCGTTCTGGCGCTAGGGAATCGGTTGATGGCAAAGCTTCAGCGTCAACAGCAGCCGGTGCATCTGACTGAATTGAAAGCACTGTTCCATAAAAAAAGAAGCTAATTAATGTATTTCAAGGGTTAATTATCAAATTGAAGTAGTTATGCAAAACGAACAAGAAGAATGATGATAAAGGATTTCTTTGTGTGTGGGGGGAATGTGCATGTGTGTTTAGTGGAGCATAATCCACAGCTGCGCTTGAGAGATTGTCAGTGCTATAAAAATAATACTAAGCTGAAAATGATAAAAAAAGACTCAAATGAATTTAGACCATTTAAATTGTTGATGTGCACGTGAATGCGTGCATGTTTATTGTAATGTGATTGTCATCATATTTTGCAAGTAAATGTGGATTGCAAGTAAATGTGGATGTTTTCTCCTTTGTGAACAGGATACACAAAAAGTAAACAAATATTCAAACTTTTCTCCTGCAGCATATAAGAAAAAGGTTTTGTTAAAAAGTTAACATAGTCAATTCTATTGTGCAGGGAAGCATTTGGTAGTACCTGAAACAGAACCCCAGTTACCTTCCAAACTATCAGTTTGACTACTTGAATCAACTGAGATATCAAGCGCAGAAACACCAACATGTTGCTTGGTGAGGTTGTTGTCAGCTTCTCCCAGAAGATCAGAGCTAACACCAGAAGCACCCCCACTGGCATTCCTGCCCTGATTATCTTCAACATTGTCAGAACTTTTAGTAATGAAGTCAGAATCTACAGGCAAAAGTTCTGGTTCTTTTAAATTGAAGTCCCGTGAATTTCTGTGTAGTACTTCAATATCACCAGCACGATTTAATTCAGCAGCTGTACTAACTGCACCAACACTTTCCACTGGCACTTCACTGTCATCATTATTTTCGAGTTTCTTTATGGCTTCCAAACTATCAGTTTGACTCCTTGAATCAACTGAGATATCAACTGCAGAAACACCACCATGTTGCTTGGTGAGGTTGTTGTCACCATCTCGCAAAATATCAGAGCTAACACCAGAATCACCCCCACCAGTGTTCCTGCCCTGATTATCTTCAACATTGTTATCAGCTTGACTACTTGAAGCAACTGAGATATCAACTGCAGAAACACCAACATGTTGCTTGGGGAGGTTGTTGTCACCATCTCCCAAAATATCAGAGCTAACACCAGAATCACCCCCACCAGAGTTCCTGCCCTGGTTATCTTCAACATTGTCAAAACTTTTAGTAATGAATTCAGAATCTACAGGCAAACCTTCTGGTTCTTTCAAATTGAAGTCCCCTGAATTTCTGTGTAGTACTTCAACATCACCAGCACAGTTTAATTCATCAGCTGTATTAACTGAACCAACACTTTCCACTGGCACTACACTGTCATTATTTTCGAGTTTCTTTATGGCTTTACAATCTTCATCATTTCCCAAGTCAGTTGTACCAATACCATCTTTACTTGAATCCGAAACTCTATCAAAATAATTAGATTCAGCTTCTTGAAAGTTCCTCGCAAATTTAGCCACTCCATCATCTGTAACAACTTGGGATTCAGAGAATTGACTTTCAGATTCAAGGCTCGTTTTTGCATTCATTGCACATTTTTTATCTGCCATTGCCTCTCTGCTTCCACTCCCGGATATATCAAAAAATTCATTTCCAGCCATTTCACGACTGCCACTGTCATCTTGCCCAAGTGAGTTGAATACTTGATCAACTTCTGATGTCGATATATTGTCCAGAAATTCAGGAGGTGTCTTCACACTTGCTGGAAGTTTTCCCTCTACAACTCCTTCACTGTTTTGGTTTCCATCTGTATCACACTTCTTAATGTTATCTGTTTCATGATCATCAGCATCGTCGCCTCCACTTAAGTTGGTTCCATCCAAGGGAGCTACCGTATGAATTGTATCTGAGAGATCTGTTTTGTTGGATTCTAAAGGAATATTCCTTGATGAATCATTGTCAGAATATTGAGGGTGCAGTCCTTCAAGAAAATGATTTGTTTGAATTTTATCTGCTTCGGTCCTGATTGTACCTAGAGGATCTTCTACACCACTGGATCCAACGTCGTCACTGCTCATGACCTCGACTTTCAAAATATCTGCTTCACCTTCAACAGGCACTTCAATTGTATGATGGTTGCCTCCATCTTCCTGTTTAGGGTTCTCTTCCAAACCATTCATATCTGCAGAAGAGACGTTAAATCTTTCACCCGGCTTACTTGAATAAGAACTGGAATCACTCTCACAGACAGTATCTTTATTACCATCCTCGAGAGATTTAGTTACTTCACCAGAGCCTAGGGTTAGAGGAATATTCGATTTCACTCCATTATGGTCTTTAAAATCTTCAATCATGATCTCAGGGTGGTCAACTAAAGCAAAATCATTGGCCACCAAAAGCACATGCATATCTTCATTTCGTTCTTCTTTTGTGTTGCAAACCTCAACCAAATGACCATGCATACCAAAATCTCTGTCCTGGTCAGAAACTTCTTCAACTTGAAGAATATTACCAAAAGCTTCCATGTGTTCAACAGATTCAGCTTCACCAGAATCATCTTTGGATATCTTAGGTTCCAACCCGTCACTTTGATCTTCCTTTGGTTCTACGATTCCATCCGCTATTACAGGATCTGAAGTTTTTTCAACCATCACTAGTAACTTAGAATCCGCTTCAGATGCTTTGCTTGCAGCGTTACCGGAAGAGAAGGCGACATCATCCAAGAAGATCTTATCAACATCACTTTCTTCATTTCCTTTTACATCATTCTCCTGCCCAAGACATGTCATTGAGTATTTCATTTTGTCACCAATTCTTGCATTTATATACTTTTTTGGAGCACCAACCAGTGATTATGTATTTATCATTTAGTTTCTTTATTTTTAGAGTTGACACAGGATAAGTCACATGCAGGCCCAGTTATATTACTGAGTACAACAAATTCATCAGTTCTGATATCTAATATGGAACTTACCATTGAATCACTGCAGCTTGATACAGCTTGTTGGACTGTTGTGGTATCCCCCAACTGGTTGGTTGCTCCTTCAAGAACCTCGGGATTTTTTTTCATTTGGCAGGTGTCTGTAGGACTGTTAGGCAGATGTGCAGTATCTGCATCTAGTAAAAATACATTGTAAAATAATCAAAAGCTACAAAGGGACAAGTGGTTTGAGATTATTAACAATATCCACAAACATCAACAGAATATGCTAATTAAATATACATGTATATATAATATACTTTTTTTTAAGTAAATATTCTAATTAAATGAACACGTATATTCTCTTTTATTTAAAAGTAAATATACATATAAACCGATATATGTTATCCCTTATGAAAAGAAAAGTTGAGTATAAATTTTTCCAAGTATATCAAAAGCAGACAACAAGCCAGATATCACTGCATAATCCCACTATTCATGCAGTCTGTTAAATTAGACAGAAACCAGAATTCCTACTAGTTTTGCTTATACAAGAACCATCCCACCATGAATCAAGGAGAAGGAGGTGTTGGAGTTCATTTTCCTGGTATGGAAATGGATTTGCGTGGATCAATTTCTTGAACCATTCACGTGCCTCCCTCCCACCCACCCAATTATGCAGATATTGCTGAGTGAGGTACCACTTCTTAAAATTAAATAGCAGTGCAACTATAGTACTCTACTGAAATATGTAACTCTGAGGCATCAAATTATCCTCTACATCCTCATAAATGAAACATTTTAACCAACGGACTTCGCAAGTTATGCACACGTTGTGAACTTGCATTTCTTAACTACTTGAACAAAAAACATAACACTAGTCAATAATAAGAAGCTAAATTGAAGCAAGGAATAGGTTATATCTTATTAAATCCTGAAGTTTGAATCCTAAAAGATTAATTTTAAATCACTCAAGATAATATGTGGAATATGAAACATATCAGAGTGTGCCTGCAAGTATAAATCCTGTGAAGCGAAGTACCAATTGTTACAAAATATATATATTATTGGTAATAAACCTTGCCATTCAGAATGATTGCAATGAAACATTTCTCGGTAACTGAGGTAGCAAGCAAATAAATAAATAAAATGAAATAAAATTTAGAGAACTATCAACGGGTAGTTCCTAGATATAAAAGTTTGAATGGCGAGCAGATGGTAATCCCGCCTCATCATAAGTTTCAATGTATTGAGGTCAAAATAAGAATCTTATGAATGAAACACCGTTCAAATCAAATGCTGAACTTGAACAATTCAGTTTCATAAATTTGTTACTGTTATTTCCACGCATTCTTTCAAAATGGTTTCTGCATTTAAATTGAGCACCACAAAAGAATTGCAGGATTTTCTCGCATTCATTTTTCCTGACAGGATTCCGATTTTTTTTTTTTTTAATAAGTAAAATTTCATTGAAAATAGCCCAAAAGGGTAGCACGGCCCGGAACAACTGGACAACCCAAAAACTATAGCCTCAAGCTATCAACAAAAGACAAAAGATTCCAAAATCATTTGTATAAAATCAAAAATACTCAATTTAAATCAATAAAGCCTGAAATCCCAAATACTTGGGGTTGGCTACACATCCTTTTCATCAACCATTTACTACATGAAAGGCCATATCCATGGTTAACTCATAACTATCACATCCTTACTACCTCAACCTGTATTTGTTTAATCTCTCCTCTATCCACACGTTCAAAGCATTGCACATGATTTTTCCTCCTCGTTTCCTTAATTGGAATTATAACTTCTCACAACCACTATTATCTTAAAAGTGGATCTTCACTGCCCAGATACGGGTATCATACAACATAACTTGCCAACTAACCTCCTCATAGTCTTTTTTTCCCCTTTGAAATGAAAAATGGTAATACTATTAGCAAAGAGGAAAAAGGAAAAGCACACAGAGAAGAGAAAAGCAGTTCAACAGTAAATAGATGGAAGAAACTAACATCAAGAAAACTAGAGCCCCTATGAGTGGTTCTACCATTCTACGCACCTAGTGGGTGCCTCGGGTTGGTTTTGTAATGTCCTGTAAGGGTTGGGAGTTTCTTCTGCTTCATTCCTTTCCATCATTGCTACTGTTTGGCTCTTTTCTCTTAATTTTCTGCTTCTTTTTCAGGTAACTCGGTGAATGATTTAATGCAATATGTTGCTTCAAATAAAAGGAGAAAAAGAGCTCTTTGCAACTCTAAGAGACAAACAACCCCCATAGCCTGAGTTCTTCTTTGGCTAATAGTCAGCATTGACACGGTGAGTCCAAGAACAGTAACCACCAAACTCCTTGACAAGGTTCAAGATCATTATCATATTGCATAGCCCAAAAAGTCGATGCTAAATCTTTACTAACCAGAATATAACAATGGATGAGAATCCTGAAATAAGAATATCCTTAAAACTTTGACTGTTAGCAATCTAAAACTCACCAAAAGCATGCTGATCTAAACAATTATACAGCATGGAGAAAGTATAGATCACATTAACATCGAATCTTCTGAAAATAACACCTACACCATTAGAACTAGAGTTTCTAAAAACTAGAGCCATCAAAAGTGAATATAGTTCATCCATGAGGAGGAGTCCAAGATAGAGATTGGTTAAAGGAGAAAGCTGCTTAAAGGAGGCCTTTCAATCTCTTTGAGGTAGATTTCGAAGACTAATTCATTTCATAATGCTAATGTCAACATACTCCACC
>JAOTQH010000040.1:2858030-2871505 GCA_025631255.1 Cornus kousa
GGAGGTGTATAGAAATGGTGATGGGAGGAGGAGAAAGGGGAAGAGAAATGAAAGGAAACGCGAAGAAATGGAAGGAAACGGCATGGGAAGCTATGAAGAATGGTGGATCATTGGATAAGAATCTTAAGGCTTTTGTGGACGGACTTGGAGATGGTCGTTAGTAGCTGGGAGTGAACTTTATTCATGAAAATGAAAATGGTGTCTTTTGAAAGAAGAAAAAAAATTCCTTTTGATTGTTTCCCTAAACCTTTTATTTATTTATTTGTATTTACTTTTCCTTTATTGGTGGCATTTGTAACTCAATCTAGCAAATAAATTTTTGTTTTCTTAAATGTGTAAGCAATAAAATAATTAGTTTGTAATGGAAATAGGACTATTCTATCATTCTTGTTCTTAATATACCTTTCTTTCCTTTTCCAATACTGTCTACTATTTTATTTTAATTTTATTTTGTACATTTTAACTTTCAAGTAATTTTATACCAACATGTTCTATGTCAAGACTCTCCCGTGCCGATATTGTTCATTTTACGCTTACGCTGACCAAGCACTCACTTTTGTCAAGACGCCTACACAAGTATGAGACACCCCTCACAGTTCAAAACCAAGTCGCACTATATTAATATATGAGCAAACTTAGATGTGACCTAACAGTTTCGCCAATATTAACTAAAAATAAGTTCTGCATCCCAAACTTAAATAAGAAATAAATTAACCTAAATTAACATGTTCTAATAAAACCCAAAAGCACCATCTTGGTGTTCTTGTCACCTGAAAATTTTTAAGGAATGGGTGAGCTCGACAGCCTAATAAGTTAAATACTTGTTTTTCCTAATAAAAAGTTTTGTTATTTCTGTTATTTTAAAACACATTATCATTCTAAATAATTGAACAAAATGCCTATTGGCCAGATCTAACAAAGGTAATTTAAACATACATGAATAATAAAATGTCTTCAGATAAAATGACAGGCACAATCAATTCCGAAACACTTTTCATGCAATAATGCATGTCATGAATGCAAGTAATGCAATAATGCGTACTCTAGAGCTGAGTTTTCCAAATTTATAAGATATAATCTTGTCACCTAGAAAGCATGGACACTCCTCTAAATAGTATTGTGGCAGGTCAATGATATGGCTGGATACGTGTCCAACACTGTTCCAAAATATCTTGAAGTTTGTACCATTATTTTCTTAGTTGGACATGACTAGAACACTTTCGAAACACAATGAGACAATTTTGTAATTTCTTTTAAATGAGATCTCAATATGATTCTGAACCGTATTAAGGGTAAATAATAATAATTTAAATTTTAAAAAGCAAAGCAAATGCCCAGTATCCTAATTTGTGAAGGAATTGGTAATTACATTTATGCTATTGTGTCTAAAATGAGTAAAAACTAATTTTTTATATAATAATATATGGGTATTTTCACAAGGTGTACTAGTATGGTTCACTCAGAGCAATGATAGAGAAAGACCAAGTTGAGTAAAATATACGAATATTTTACTATGGTGCACCTATCTTACATATATATATATATATATATATATTCTTTTCCAAATATTATTTCAGTGTCAGTGGTGGCGCTGTTGTAGCAAATCAGCTCATTTCTGGCATCAGCAAAGACAAACACCAAAACCCAAGCAGGCCAATACTAAAAATTTGTTGAATTAGCAAGTGCATTGTCTTTTAGACAAAAAAAATTATTTTGTTGAAAATGACAAAAAAAAAAAATAAAAAATTTACTTTGTCAAAAATTATTATGGTGCACCTATCTTAAATTTTTTTTTTTTTTTTTTTCCCAAAGATTATTTCAGTGTCAGTGGCGCTGTTGTAACAATTCAGCTCATTTCTGGCATCAGCAAAGACAAACACCAAAACCCAAGCAGGCCAATATTAAAAATTTGTTGAATTAGCAAGTGCATGTCTTTTAGAAATAAAAAAGTATATATATATTTGTTGAAAATGAAGAGAAAAACTCCAAAACTCACAAATCTTTCAATGTGTCACAAACTGACGAGACTCACGACAAACATAAACTCCACCTAAACTTCATATATAAAAACTCTACAATAAGTCACTTCTAAGACGTCCCAACTCACAAAGACAACATTTTGCAATTTGCATTGACTAGTACCCGTCTCACAACCACCACTATGACCACCGGTATGGACAATCCCCACATTCTTCTGGTAACTATCCCGGGACAGGGCCACATCAATCCGGCCCTCCAATTTGCCAAGCGCCTTGTGGCAATGGGTGTCAAAGTTACCTTTGCCACCAGCCTCTCCGCCATCCGGCACATGAACAAAACCACCCCAACCCCACAAGGTTTAACACTCGCCCCCTTCTCCGACGGCTATGAAAACGGCGTCAAAGTTGACGAACTTGAAAACTTCATGTCCTCACTCCGAATTCACAGTTGCCAAGCCATCGTGAATCTCATCAATGCGAGCGCAGACGAAGGCCACGTCTTCACACGTGTGGTTTACACCACAACTATCCCATGGATAGCAGAAGTGGCACATGACCTTCACATTCCATCCACACTTCTTTGGATCCAACCAGCAACTATTATGGACATTTACTACTATTACTTCAATGGGTATGCTGATGTTATTACAAAAAATAGCTGTGACCCCTTTTGTCCCATTGAATTGCCAGGACTTCCAGTGCTCACTAGACATGACCTACCTTCTTTATTACTTCCTAGTCCAACTGACTCCTACAGTTTTCTCCCAGTATTCAAAAAGCACATAGACATACTTGATGCCGGAACAACTCCACAAGTACTAGTAAATACATTCGACGAATTGGAATCCAATGCTCTACGAGCTATCAAGAAGCTCAACATGATTGCAATTGGGCCACTAATCCCATCAGCTTTTTTGGATGGAAAAGATCCATCTGATACCTCATTTGGAGGTGATATGTTTCAGAAGTCAATGGACTGTGTCAAATGGTTGAACTCGAAGCCAGAGTCCTCTGTTATTTATCTATCATTTGGAACTCTTACCGTGCCATCGAAGAAACAAACGGAAGAGATAGCACATGGGTTGTTGGATAGCCGAAGGCCATTCTTGTGGGTGGTAAGAAAAACTGATCAATTTGGTAAGAATATAGAAAACGAAGTTATTTGCATGGAGGAGTTGGAAAAGCAAGGGATGATAGTCCCATGGTGTTCTCAAGTGGAGGTTCTGTCTCACCTATCCTTGGGATGTTTTGTGACGCATTGCGGGTGGAATTCCACATTGGAGAGTGTAGTTTCTGGGGTTCCAATAGTGGCGCTTCCGCAGTGGACAGATCAGGGGACTAACGCAAAGCTCATGACAGATGTTTGGGAGACGGGGCTGAGGTTGACTGTGAATGAAGAAGGAATAGCTGAGAGGGAGGAATTCAAGAGGTGCATAGAAATGGTAATGGGGGATGGAGAGAAAGGGGAAAAAATGAGAGGAAATGCCAAGAAATGGAAGGAATTGGCAAGGGAAGCAGTCAAGGAAGGTGGGTCATCGGATATGAATCTTAAAGCTTTTGTGAGTGAGATCAAAAATCAAAAGTTTGTTCAGTAGTATAAACTTTGTTCTTGATTGAATTTTTTTTTTTTTTTTTTTTTCCCTGTAAATTGATTGTATCTTCATTTTTGTTCATTTCTCATTTACTTTTCGCTTTGTTGTCACATTTGTAATTCACGTGATGCGTGCCTAAAAGCAAAAGGTCCTGTATTTGCTATTCCATTTTATAATCAATTAAAACATCAGGGTTGGTTTGTAATATGAATTGACTTCATTTTCATATTATATATTTGTATTAAGTATAGAGAGATTTCATATGTCAAGGTAAAGACAACATTGTTGTGTAGACAAGATAATGACGGACACAAACATTTCAAATGTAGAGGTAAAGACAACAATGTTGTGTAGACAAGATAATGATGTGCACAAATTTTCTATTAGAAAACTATAAAGCTGGTGCTCAGTTCTTGAACAGTGATGTTTTTAATCACGTTCGAGAGTGATAGATTGAATTTAAATTTGGTAGTTTGACACTTGAAGATTTTGAATCAATGTGATTTTTATTTTTGTAAAAGAAAGAAAAGTTGGCATGAAATTCTTGATTGAGGATTAAGATTCTATGTTTGATCATTCTTTTACAATTTCTGGTGACTTCTTGACGCCACAACTTCATTTATACTACATAAATTTAGGCTTCTATATTCTAGTCCAAGGCAACAAGCTCTCATACTACAGTCATCCTAGAGAACATGAAGTGCAAGACTTCTGACATTTTATAGGTTCCGAGATTTTCCAAAATTAGTTTCTAAGAAGGAATTTTTCTCAAACATAGTGTGCTAATGGAGTTCAATGAAGTTGAAAGTTTGGCCAGATTTGATCTTGGGAGAGCCTTGAAGCATGAGAAAAAAGCCTATGATTCTGTCTCATGGGAGTTTTTGTTCAGCATTCTTGGAGCCTTTGGATTTGGGTGCAAACGGATTAATTGCGTGAAAGAATGCTTGTCTACTGCCTGGTTTTCAGTACTTTTCAACGGGTCTCCTGCAGGCTATTTTCAACCCAAGAGAGGTCTGAGACAAGGCTGCCCTCTGTCCCCTCTCCTATTTACTCTAGTTACAGAATATATCTCTTCTATGATCCAATGGGAAGTGAATAACAGAGGTTTGCAGATTAGCTCTGCTGCGGTTATGAATGATCTGACCTTTACTCACTGCTTCTATGTAGATGACTTATTTTATTTGGGATGTTGCAGACACGCCTTCAAGACCTGGTGGGAATTTTAAACTAATAGTCATTCGAGGGTTGTGGCTGTTTTGGCTAGTGATTGTTGGTTTGTTTGGATGTTTGGTAATACGTACACTTTGTCAAAGAGCAAAAGTTCCTGATTCAGGCATGATATTGACTCAATTACAAATCCAGTGCAAATCATATTAAAATTAATACCAAACAGTCTCTCCCAGCTACCATTCTTCTATTTTATTTTTATTTTTTGCTATATAAAGAGACAAAGTACTACAAGCCAAGTAGCCAACTTGATCCTCCCCCACAAATGTCATTAAGGTCTAGCTCCAATCCTTAAACATCATATATAAACCCCCAAATCCCAACCCATTTCCATACACAGCTTGCTTTCTATTCACTTGTCACACACAAAATCAATTTTTAGTTTTGCATTGCTCATCCAATTTTCATAAATAGCTTTCCCTTCATTTGTGAAACACAAAAAACAACCTTTTGCATTAAGTAATCCCGTCAAATCTCTCTCTCATTCACTATGGTGGATAGCCACATTCTCCTTCTAACTTTTCCGGCGCAAGGCGCCATCAATCCGTCAATCCAATTAGCCAAGAATCTCATACGAATGGGTGTTAAGGTCACCGTTATCACAACACTCTCTGCTCACAGTCGCATGACCAAATCCAACAGCACAATTCCAAAAGGTTTATCCATATCTGCCTTCTCCGATGGCTATGATGATGGGTTCAAAGAAGGGGACAACTACGAACACTTCATGTCCGAGCTCAGAATTCGTGGTTCCAGGGCCATAGCGGAACTAATCAAGGCCAGTGCAGAAGAAAGCTACCCAGTAACTTATTTGGTCTACACTATGGCTCAACCATGGGTTGCTGAAGTTGCTAATGGCCATCATATCCCATCCGCAGTTCTATGGACTCAACCAGCTACAGTTTTTGATATCTTCCACTATTACTTCAATGGCTATGGTGATGCCATTAGAAAAATTGTCCATGACCCTTCAAGCTTCATTCAGTTGCCAGGTTTGCCATTGCTCACTAGCCGTGATCTTCCCTCCTTTCTAGTCCCTCCACACTCAGACAAATACAGATGGGCATTCCTAAAGATGAAAGCACAGTTAGACGTGATTAGTACTGAAACCAACCCAAAAATACTCGTGAACACATTTGATGCAATAGAGCCGGAGGCCTTAAGAGCTATGGAAAAGTACAATTTGATCCCAATAGGACCATTAATAACCCCTTCTGATGCGTCCTTTAGAGGTGACCTCTTTCAAAAATCACATGGTTATGTTGAATGGTTAAATTCAAAGTCCGAATCATCTGTTGTTTACGCATCATTTGGAAGCATAGCTGTGTTGTCAAAGCAACAAATGGAGGAGATTGCACACGGATTATTAGAAAGCCATAGGCCATTTATGTGGGTGATAAGAGCAAAAGAAAATGGTGAGAGAGAGGAAGATAAATTGAGTTGCTTAGAAGAATTGGGACAAGAAGGATTGATAGTGCCGTGGTGTTCTCAAGTGGAGGTTCTATCACACCCGTCAGTGGGATGTTTTTTGAGTCATTGTGGGTGGAATTCTTCGTTGGAGTGTTTGGTTTCTGGGGTTCCGGTGGTGGGGTTTCCACAGTGTGCTGATCAAATGACAAATGCAAAGCTTATCGAAGATGTTTGGAAGATGGGGGTGAGAGTAGTGGCAAATGAAGAGGGAATAGTGGACAGGGAGGAGATTCGGAGGTGCCTAGAAATGGTGATGGGAGGAGAGAGGGAAAGAGAAATGAGAGGAAGTGCGAAGAAATGGAAGGAAATGGCATGGGAAGCTATGAAGGATGCTGGATCATTGGATAGGAATCTTAAGGCTTTTGTGGATGGACTTGGAGCTGGTCATTAGTACCTAGGACTGAACTTTATTCATGAAAATAAAAATGGTGTATTTGAAAGAAATGATAATGATTCTGGTTGTAACTCTGTCAAATTAAGTATTAGCAATAAAATTATGAGTTTATAATGGAAATATATCACCTTTCCTATATTGGAAAGTCACACTGGCTCATAAGTGTAGATGTTTACTCTGTAGCTGGATGTTTACTCTTTATCTGGTTGCCAATCATATAATATCAGAGTTTTCATCGGCTCTCTACTTTAAGCCCCTGCAATGCAGTCCTGCAAAATAATTATTTCATGACATTAGTAAATTATTGAAATCCTATAATTAACACATTACAATTTTGTTAGCTATATATCTGTAACTATAAAAACAATTATTTCATGGTATTAGTAATATGGACATTTGTGATTAGATATCTAGTTGTTTCTGTCTATGCCAATCTTATAATATCAGAGTTTTCCTTGGCTCGCGACACAGAGATGTGTTCTTCTTGAAGCCCCTGCAATGCAGGTAGTCTTGCAAAATAATTAATTCATGGCGTTAGCAAAATTACTGAAAGACAAATAGATTCCATATCCCACAACAGAAGAGACAAAAGAAGAATGATTTTTGATCGAACCAGTTAACAAGCAGGAACAAGCATCAAATACAACTTCTCACCCCTTTTTTCTCCCACTATCGGGTAATAAGAAGGGCAGGGTGTTGTGGTCGGTGAGGGATATGGCCGAACATGTGTCCAACACTGCTCCAAAGTATCCTACCTTCTTACTTTTTCCTTTTTTAATTGGACACAACATGAACACTTTCAGAGGCATTTTTGTAATTTCTTTTAAACAAGGTTCCGGTTGGGAATTGTTGTCTAAAATTCATAGTCTAATTAGATCTGCGTTTCAGAGTTGTATTTTGTTAGGAATTTGTCTAAGATGAAATTGGGTTTCGGACATGTACATGGTGTAAATGCATGTACATACTGTACACTGGATCTCCATGTTCATACGTTTCCACTGCCCCAACAGTTCCAATGCAATTCTAAAGCAAAGTATGGGTTAATAGAAAAATAATATAGAGTTAAAAAACAAAAACAAATGCCTAGAATGAGTAAAAAAATCCATCTTTTATATAATAATATGGTTATTTTTCACAAAGAGCACTAGTACTGAAGAGTAAGATGGTTTACATAATCACGTTGAGTGCAACGCTAGAGGAAGAGAGAGATTTAAGTTAATGTGGTTAGTGTTAGTAAGAAAGGATTCAATAATATTATACAGTAAGAGAAAAATACTTTGCTGAGTTGACTAAAATATGAGAATTTTATTATTCATATTTTGCTTTTTTTTAAGATTTGTCGTATCTATTATGTATTGTACTAATGTCCATATGCATGCTTCATAGCTGGATACGAAGTCGATGGTGGTCAAGGCTCTTGTAACAAAGCAGCATGACTCGCATATATGGGTATTTTATTATCATGCTCATATCTTACTTTTTTAAATAGTCATATCGTTGTGTATATATATATATACATATAAAAGTATTATCATATTTATATTTGCATCATACTCATGTTCATATTCGTGCTTTGTAAAATATTGTAGCAAAACGCCTTATGTCTCACATCAGCGAACACAAAACTCCAAAACCCAAGCCGTCCAACATTGAAAATTTGTTGATTTAGCATGTGCATGACTGGTAGACAAGACTTGGCAATATGTCCATTCACTTAAAAATGCAAAGACAACCTCCAGACTCTAGACTCCAAACGTCAGACTACACCTCAAATCCTTATATAAAACCCCTATCCCAACAGAATTCAAGACACGCACATCTAGGTCACTTCTAAGAGGTCCTAACTCACAAACACACCATTTTGCAATTTGCATTGACTAGTACCCACCGGTATGAACAATTGCCACATTCTTCTGGTAACTGTCCCAGGACAAGGCCACATCAATCCGTCCCTCCAATTTGCCAAGCGCCTCGTGGCAATGGATGTCAAAGTAACCTTTGCCACTAGCCTCTTCGCCATCCAGCGAATGAACAAAACCGCCCCAATCCCAGAAGGCTTAACCCTTGCCCCCTTCTCCGATGGCTATGACAATGGCGGGCAATTTGAAAACATCGAAAACTACATATCCTCGCTCCGAATTCACAGTTCCCAAGCTGTTGCAAATCTCATCAATGCCAGCAAAGACAAAGACCACGTCTTCGCACGTGTGGTCTACACCACAAATATCCCGTGGGTAGCAGAAGTGGCACATGATCTTCACATTCCTTCCACACTTCTTTGGGTCCAACCAGCAACTATTATGGACATTTACTACTATTACTTCAATGGGTATGCCGATGTTATTACAAAAAATAGCTGTGACCCCTTTTGTCCAATTGAATTGCCAGGACTTCCATTACTCACTAGTCGTGATCTTCCTTCCTTCTTACTTCCTAATCTTACCGACTCCTACAGTTTTCTTCCAGTATTCAAAAAGCACTTAGACATACTTGATGCTGAAACAAATCCACAAGTACTAATTAATACGTTCGACACATTGGAATCCGATGCTCTACGAGCTATCCAGAAGCTCAACATGATTGCAATTGGGCCGTTAATCCCATCAGCCTTTTTGGATGGAAAAGATCCATCTGATATTTCATTTGGAGGTGATATGTTTCAGAAGTCAACAGGCTATATAGAATGGTTGAACTCAAAGCCAGAGTCCTCTGTTGTTTATCTGTCATTTGGAAGCCTTTCCGTGTTATCAAAGAAACAAATGGAAGAGATGGCACATGGATTGTTGGAAAGCCAAAGGCCATTCTTGTGGGTGGTAAGAAATACTGATCAAAATGGAAAGAACATAGAAAACAAAGTAAGTTGCACGGAGGAATTGGAAAAGCAAGGGATGATAGTGTCGTGGTGTTCTCAGGTGGAGGTTCTGTCACACCCATCATTGGGATGTTTTGTGACACATTGCGGGTGGAATTCTACATTGGAGAGTTTGGTTTCTGGGATTCCAATGGTGGCACTTCCACAGTGGACAGATCAGGGAACTAACGCAAAGCTCATAACAGATGTTTGGGATATGGGGCTGAGGGTGATGGTAAACGAAGAAGGAATAGCTGAGAGGGAGGAGTTTAAGAGGTGCATAGAAATGGTGATGGGGGATGGAGAGAAAGGGAAAGAAATGAAAGGAAATGCCAAGAAATGGAAGGAATTGGCAAGAGAAGCAGTCAAGGAAGGTGGGTCATCGGACATGAATATTAAAGCTTTTGTGAGTGAGATCGAAAATCAAAAGCTTGCTCAGTAGTACGAACTTTGTTCTTGACTGAATCTTCACTTCTTTTTCCTGTAAATTGATTGGATCTTCTTTTTTGTTCACTTTTGATTTACTTTTTGCTTCTTCTTTTTTTCACATTTGTAACTCAATTGATATGTGCCTATAAGGTCATATATTTGCTATTCCATTTTATAATAAATTAAAATATCAGGGTTTTCTTGTAATATGAATTGGCTTCATTTTCTTTTCTCCTGGGTAATTGGCTTCATTTTTTATAATATATATTTGTATAAATATAAAGAGATTTCAAATTAATGTGGAGGTAAAGACAACATTATTGCGTAGACAATATAATGATGTGCACAAATATTTCAAATGGGGAGGTGAATACAACATTGTTGTGTAGACAAGATAATGACGTGCCCAAATTTTCTATTAGAAATAAAGCTCAAGTTCACTCCTTGAACAGTGATGTTTTCATCACGTTCGAGAGTGAAAGATGGATTTAAAATTTGATTTTGAATCAATCTCATTTTTATTTTTGTAAAAGAAAGAAAAGTTGGTATGAGATACTTGATGAGGATTAAGGATCCCATGTTTGATCATTCTTTTACAATTTCTTAACACCACAAATTTATTTATGGTATACAAATTTAGACTTCTAAACTTGAGTCCAAGACAACAAGCTCTCATACTACAGTCATCCTAGAGAATATAAAGTGCAGGAATTCTGAAATTTTATAGGTTCCAGACTTTTCTTGAAATTCTCTCTCTTTCATATTAGTAAACATTGTTCTGTAGATTTTCAAAATTAGTTTCCACAAACACCTGATGAGTGATATATAGTAAAATTTATGATATAACTTGTTGTATGGTTCTTTGAGGGCTTCCTCTCTTTTATGCTTTCTTTGCTTTGTGGTTTTAATAATATTTGACACGAAAAAAAAAAAAAAAAATGAACGATGTCATCTTAATAAGCAAGGAAAATTTTTAAGTGATTTATAGTACATGCACTTTTTTTTTTTTTTTTGGTAATTAGTACATACATTTCATCACAAAGCAAAAGTTCCAAATTCAGATCATGATATTGACTCAATTACAAATCCAGTGTAAATCATATTAAAATTAATAAAAAAACTGTCTCTACCATCTACCATTCTTCTAATGTTTTTGCTATATGAAGAGACAAAGTACTACAAGCCAAGTAGCCAACTTGATCCTCCCCCACTAACATCATGAAGGTCTAGCTCCAATCCTTAAATATATATATATATATATATAAACCCCCACATCCCACCCCACATCCATACACAGCTAGCTTTCTCTTCACTTGTCACACAAGCTTAATTTTTAGTTTTGCATTGCCCATCCCATTTTCATACATATATAGCTTTCCTTTCATTTGTGAAACACAAACACAACCTTTTGCATTTAGTAATCCCATCAAATCTCTCTCTCATTCGCTATGGAGGTTTGCCACATTCTCCTTCTAACTTTTCCAACGCAAGGCGTCATCAATCCATCAATCCAATTAGCCAAGAACCTCATACGAATGGGTGTTAAGGTCACCATCCTCACAAGTCTCTCCGCTATCCGTCGCATGACCAAATCCAACAGCACAATCTCAAAAGGCTTCACCTTGTCTGCCTTCTCTGATGGCTATGATGATGGGTTCAAAGAAGGGCAAAACCACGAACACTTCCTGTCTGAGTTTAAAAAACGAGGTTCAAAGGCCATAGCGGAACTCATCAAGGCCAGTGATGAAGAAGGCCATCCAATAAATTGTTTGGTCTACACTATAAATCAACCATGGGTTGTTGAAGTTGCTCATGGCCATCACATCCCATCCGCAATTCTATGGACACAACCAGCCACAATTTTCGATATCTTCCACTATTACTTCAATGACTATAGTGATGCCATTAGAAAAACTGTCAATGACCCTTCAAGTTCCATTCAGTTGCCTGGTTTGCCATTGCTCAATAGACATGACCTTCCCTCCTTTCTAGTCCCTCCACACTCAGAAAAATACAGTTGGGGACTGCTATCATTTAAAGAGCAGCAAGATGTGCTTAGTGCCGAAGCCAACCCAATAATACTTGTTAACACATTCGATGCAATAGAACCGGAAGCCTTAAGAGCGATTGAGAAGTTCAATTTGATCGCAATAGGACCGCTAATAGTCTGTTCTGATGCTTCCTTTAGAGGAGACCTCTTTCAAAAATCACATGGTTATGTTGAGTGGTTAAATTCGAAGCCCGAATCATCTGTTGTTTACGTATCATTTGGAAGCATAGCTGTGTTGTCGAAGCAACAAATGGAGGAGGTTGCACATGGGTTGTTGGAAAGCCATAGGCCATTTATGTGGGTGATGAGAGCAAAAGAAAATGGTGAGAGAGAGGAAGATAAATTGAGCTGCTTAGAAGAATTGGGACAAGAAGGATTGATTGTGCCATGGTGTTGTCAAGTGGAGGTTCTATCACACCCATCAGTGGGATGTTTTTTGAGTCATTGTGGGTGGAATTCTTCGTTGGAGAGTTTGGTTTCTGGGGTTCCAGTGGTGGGGTTTCCACAGTTGATAGATCAAATGACGAATGCAAAGCTTATCCAAGATGTTTGGAAGATGGGGGTGAGAGTGGTGGCAAATGAAGAAGAAATGGTGGACGGGGAGGAGATCAGGAGGTGCATAGAAATGGTGATGGGAGGAGGAGAGAGGGAAAGAGAAATGAGGGGAAACGCGAAGAAATGGAAGGAATTGGCATGGGAAGCTATGAAGGATGGTGGATCATTGGATATGAATCTTAAGGCTTTTGTGGATGGACTTGGAGGTGGCCATTAGTACCAAGGACTGAACTTTATTCATGAAAATGAAAATGGTGTATTTGAAAGAAATTATAATGATTTTGGTTGTAACTCTGTCAAATTAAGTATAAGAAATAAATTATTAGTTTATAATGGAAATATGTCATCTTTCCTACTTTTCTAGTTCCAAATATTCCTTTCTTTCCTGATCTATTAGTGTTTACTTGTTTTTTTAAAAAAAAAAAGGAAAAAATATATATATAACTTTCTAGAAACTAAATAGCAACTTGTCTCATTTTTGTGATATTTCGTTCTACTTACCAGCAATAATCTCTAGCCAGCACCTTTGAAAGAAAGTGTTTTCGGGAGGGACCAAAACCTATTGCCTTCCCACTTTTTTAATCTCTAGCCTGCACCTTTAATGAGCAATAATTGTCCCTATCTTACTGTTTTATGATTAGCCATATTATCAAGTCTATATCATATCGATGTTAACATTCATGTTTTGTAGCAGTATACAAAGCTGAGACAGGGTCCACTGGGACCAAGACTGTTATAACAGACTAGTTCATGTCTCTCATCAGCAACATCCGTATAATAATATTACACTAGAATTTTTTTATTGAGCATGATTAGCCATAAACAGAAAACTAAAATTAATGATAGAAAGTTTACAAAGAGGCCATCCAAACAATTAAGCAAGGAAAATTTTCAGTGATTTATATGGTAAACACTCCCTATTCAATGT
>JAOTQH010000040.1:2875480-2887221 GCA_025631255.1 Cornus kousa
ATTCCCGAGTTGTTAAAGGATTACAGATTTTGGATTATGGGATTTTATGTTATTAATTTTTTAAAAGGATTATATTTTAGATTTCTTCTGCTTTTAATTTTATTTCTTAATTCGTTTTGTATTCCGTGTTCGTTAAAATACTTTAATTGTCTGATATCCCTCGGGTTTGGGCTCGGACCCGATCAACCCGTGTCTCGGATCTGAGAGGTATCACAACCTTCTTTCCATCCTCCTGATCTAGCACTGACTCATCGAGGAATCCTGCCTCATCAGTTGGCGCCGTCTGTGGGAAAAGTAGTCACCTCTGTTGCTGCCGCGTAGCGGCCTCATATCAGCTGCCACATGTCGGCCTCGGCTGCTGTCACATGGCAGGTTTCACCGCTACCAAGTTTTAGCTTCCTACTTCACATTCCTCCTTTATTTAAAAAGGAAGATTTTGGTACTTGAGGATGGGTTTGATGTAACAACCCAAACCGGGTTCAGATAGCTAACCGGGTCCTTACCCAAACCCGAGGATACGCTAGGAGTAAAATGGTTATTTTATAATGTGAGAGGGTAATAAGACCTTCAACTAGCCAAATGAAGTCTAAAATAATTATTCTAGTCATTCCATGATGATCGGTGAAGTCCTACGGTCATCGGATATAAATTTTCAAAAGTACCATTTTCCGGTTCAAGGGGAATTCCGACACTGTCCCACTAAAATGACCAAAACTCTCAATATGAATAGAATTTGAGGATGAGATTTGTCTCATTGGAAACTTAACTCAAAATCCTTGAAAATAGACTTAAGAATGACCCCATTTGGGTTCAAGACGAAGAAGTTATGACCGTCCGAAGTCAAGTGTTCCAAGCTGTCAACTGAAGAAGACAAAATAGTGCACTGGGGGACTTGAACTGGTTCAGTAGGGCTGAACAGGTTCAAGATGGGCAGAATGCTCATTCTTGAACCCAAGGTCCCCCCTTGAACCGATTCAATGGGGCTGAACCGGCTTAAGATGCCTATAACATTAAAATTACCCCAAACAGCCTAAATTTGTGATCTTATGCACTTTGGTACCACTTTGGTCCCTTGGCAACCTTACTCAAAGCCTAAACCTATCCCAAATCTTTTATTTAATGATGGAACTAACATAATTAGGTAGTAATGAAATCAAATAAGGTCTTATATAAGTTTGATACACCAATAAAACTAGACAAGTCCGTCATACATAAAAAATATAGCCTTAAGGCCTTACATGGATATTGAAATTATAATGAGACCACATAATACAAATGAATGGTCTCAAGACCATTTCCAACCATGTAGGTGATACAAAATGTCCCCCAATATTATTTACAACAAAAAGGGGCAAAATACACATCGAGCACAAAAAAGTTCAAGTCCGTCAACCCGACTAAACTGGTGGTGGATTGTCGTCTGCCACTTCTTTACCGTGCCCTGAAAAATGTTAATAATAAAGGGGTGAGCAAAATTGCTCAGTATGTGGTGCCTAAGACACTCCTCTTGAGGCCTCGTGAATCCACACAATAAATAGAAAATAAAGAAGCGGGATCATGCTATACTAGGGTAAACATAGCAACAAAATCGATAGTCCAAGTCATAATTAAATTATGTCATACAATAGGATGCAATGTCATGCGTGTTACTCCCCATTTTCCAAAACCATTACTGCCATCATTTCCAAAAAGTTAACATAACCCTTTCTTTGGTGACTTCTTTGCGATACAAGAGAAGGATTGGCTACTGTCCCTGACCCTTGGTACCTCCGCGGCGCCATTTGGGGCCTAGATAGCTCAACCACGCTACGGTAATTTCCCCAGTTTCCTTTAGACTATGTTAAGGCCACGGACCTTCAGTACCTCCTCGGCGTCCGGGTTTTTCTCAAAAATTCTTTATCAAAACTTTGTCCCAAGAATTCCCCTTTTTCATTTCAAAATAATTTTCCCTTTTTCATGCCCAATGTTATGCATGATTTCATGATGTTTCTCTAATAATATAACAAGAGAAATTTTTTATACAATACAGTTAAGATCCACCATATACAAAACTTAGAGTAAATTTCAAAAGGGCAAGTAATCCACATGCTTCATATCATAAATGTAACAAATTAACACAATAGGTATAGAATTTCACTACTTGAGCATGCTTTTTCATACAACCTCAATTAACACACATAATCATATACTCCATATACATAGTTAAATCATTTTAAAGTAAAATCAATTACAATTAAGCATGTTAGGCAATAATAACAAGGAATTAACTCATAAAGGTACAAGAATGCATGGATTAGGGACCCCTACCTCAAAAGATGCAAAAACTCCCAATTTGTGCCATAATTTCAAAATTTCAAAATTGGCCAAACAAGGATTTGCTCCGATCAAATCGAAGATCTCGACGTGTTCTTCAATTTGCCGTAAACGACACCAAAAAACTCTAAAAGACAAGAGAGAAATCAAGGATTTATGTTTGTGAAAAAAAAGAAAATAAAAAAGAGAAGGGAGAGAGAGATAAAACCTATGGGAGAGAGGGGAAGAGAAAAATGTGGGGCCTAAATGGCCTCTTAGCCTTTAAAAGAGGTGGTGGGTCCTACCACCAAAAATATTTTTATTTTCTTTTAAAATTTCCACTATAAATGAGTGTACACACACACACACACACACACACACACACACAATAATGCACAATCACATATAACACATAAAATAAAATAAAATAAGGTGCAATTGAACCCAAACAAAACTCCCGTACACAACAATTCTGGTAGCAGGTCTCACACGGGACTTTCCGGTCTGGAAAACTAAAAAATGCAGAAATGGCAACCTTTGCATTTCAAACGGTCTAGAACTTAATGAAATGCCCTAGTTAACCCTTGAACACACCTAGCACACCCAACAGTGTTCAACATGTAAAAAAAAAAGACGAAAATGTCCTTGCAAAAACAAAAATCGCAAAAATGAAAAATGACGAAATTCAGAAACATTATATTTGAACCCGAGACCTTTAGTATTATTGTGAGAAACATTAACCATATGGGCTACATGAGCCCATGTGTATTCAGTCAGCAAGTAAAATATAAGTATGCTGTCCCTATTGATTGACCTTGTAAAAAAATATGTCAGGGTGAAGAATAAATCGAGGAATAAATATTTACATTTTATACGTTCGACATACGAACCTGAGAATGGGGGGCAACTGATAAAGAGACTTCACCCAGGAATTTTGACCATCACGCAAGTCTGTAAATCAGGATAAACTCCACTAATTTGGATAAAGATAAGAGTACGTCCCCCTTCTGTGTTAGAGAAAAATGAGGTATAATACTTCTCCTTTAATGCAACTTGACACCCATATAAAGGGGGCGTTCGAGTCAACAGAAAAGGTACGACACAAATCCTTAAGAAAGTCTTTTAACTTTCTTTCTATCCTCCTGATCTAGCACTGATTTCATCGTCGGAGGCTCTTAGGTCGGTACTACACCGGTACCTCAATCACTTTTTTTTTTTTTTTTTTTTTTAACAACGTCGCTTCGGGTCTCCACAGAATCCTGCATCATCAATTTCAAATAAAAATATATTACGTAATAGGTAATTTTGGATAATATCACTTACCTCCCTCGATGTTAGATCTAATTATAAGTAGTACCCCTAATGTTTCAATAATTACACTAGTTTCCCTCAAAGTTAGCTCCCTTGTCACACTTTGCCCCTTCCGGTGATGGTCAACACCGGTTAATAACGAATTTTGATGATGTCAGCCATTTTTGAGCATGAAAGGTCACATTTTCCCTTAATATAATTAAAAGATATTTCCACCCTTACTTTTGAATTAAAAATTACTTATATTCAAAACAATTACACTTTATTTTTTTCTTTATACATCTTCTTTTTCTAAAACCTATTACAAGAACTGCTCTGTTATATACATAATATATATACTGGTCTATATATATATTTATATTGGTCCATCCTAGATCTATATATATACATAACTGCCGCTATAACAGATCACTGCCAAAATCGATGGAGCCCCTCACTGCCAGAATCTATGGAAACCCTTCCACCGACAAAGTAGCTCTCCTCCTCAGCTCTGCCGTCCGCGGTTGCACCCTAATCCAAAAACCCCAATAAATCAAGACCTATTCGAGTTCTTCATCGATCTGAACTTCGCAATCAGCCCAATCGACAACATCGTCTTATGCGAAAAAATCATCCCTACGATATGACCAAGATGAACTCAACGACGCTAGCCAACCATCACAATTTTTTGCCTTGATTTCTTTGTTTTTAATTCCTCTTGACCCAATTGAAAGTTTTATCACATTATTCCATCATAAAAATCCTTCCGGTCTTTGGGCTTTGTGTAGAACTTGAGACGAACAGATGAACCCATTTTCGATATATGTAGTTTTAGTGAGGCTGCTTCAAGACCCAACTTACTCCGTCGTTTCCGGATTGAAAGATCCTGAAATGCGGCGAAAGTTCAGTTACCTAACAAACCGAACAGCTTAACGACCTAACCAGAGAAGAGCAAGCTTTAGTGAGCTTATTCGAAGACTCGTCAGAAAGCTTGCTAAATCAATTTAAAGACCTAATTGGCACGGAGCTTCAAGGCATGAAGACCATCCAAACCGAAAATCCACAGTAACCAGGGTCAAGCTTCAGCAAACAAACTGGTTTGCTTCAGTTCAAGTAAAATTCTAGAGTTTTCCAGTACCAGCAAGATCACTAACAACAATTATGGTGACCAGCTACAACACACACAATCAATCCTCTGACCTCGCTGCTATGAATTGCCGGCGCAATCGATCGTTTCCTTCACAAACACACAGCATATCGTTGCCGGAATTGATGGACACCATGGTCTTTGGAATCCATGGAGCCCTATAGTCGCACCGCCTCAATCACCGCCACGAGGCATATTGTTACCGCTGCTACAAATGATTTGACGTTGTCCAGTTAAGAAATTATTTCTTCAAATATGGGTGTGAAATGAGGGCGGCTATGACGGGTTTAATATTGAGGTGGTGGTAACAACAAGAAGGTGGTTTTGAGGAGAGAGAAAATGAAGGGGCTTAAGGTTTCAAGATTTAGGATTTAACTGTTTAAGGTCTTCGTCAGTGATTGTAGAAAGTCTGGTCTTGGGGTAAACTTGACAACATGTTAGATTAATATAATAATAAAGGATATTTTAGTACTTTTACATAGATTTCTCACAAAACCTAACTTCGGTAATATTAAAGGGAGATCGATGTAACATTGAAAACCATCAGGTAATATTGAAGGGAGGTCGGTGTAACATTGAAAACCGTGAAGGTACTATCTGTAATTAAGCCTAAACTCAAAGGAGGTAAGTGATATTATTCCTAGGTAATTTTTATATAAAAAGTATAAATTTATAAAAGGACAAAATAAATTTTATTATTTATATGACTTTATTGAAGTAAAAATAAAAATAAATATAAAAATTACCAATTAACAAATTTAGAAAGGGAGCATTTGTTAATGGTTCGTCGTATTGTTCGATACACGGCTCTTTTTTAAGTTTGATACGCGATTCGTATCGGCTAGTTTATATTGATTTTGTCCGAATCTGTTATATCGCGATCGCAACCAATACCGTAACTGTTACCAATACTGTGATCCATTTATTAGTAAATAATTTTACAGGATCAAGGGCAAAAAACACTCATATAGTATGCTTAGAGTGCATATAGCACTTCTCCCGTACAAAAAACACCCCTAAATTAAGACATTTGTGCAAAAAAGTCCTATTTATAAAAATTGGACTAAAATGCCCTTAGCAACACATTTTATAATATATATATTTTGTGAAATGACTAAAAAGGGTTTGACCCTTTTTCTTCATCTTGATGGTTGTTGCTACAGAGAGGGAAGGGGAGACTGGAGAAAACCCGTCATCTCCAATGAGTTGTACACCCGTCGGTGAACTAGAACTCCAAGTTGTCAAGACCAACTCCGGTGACGACGTGCCTAGTTCAAGTGTCCTTTAAAACCGGCGAGCTATGACGGTGAGCTTCCATGGGTATATTATTCAGTTGCAAGTGCGAAACAACAACCATAGATGGTTGGCTGCAGGAAGTTTCCTACTGGATATGTTTTGCATCATTTCATGCACACACAAAAAATTAAATAAATAAAAATAAATAAATAAAAATAAAAAGCTCACCTCTCTGCTGAACTAACCTAACAGTCGAATTACATAGAGAGTCAAGGAGGTATTTTAGTCCCCACTAACAATTTATCCTATTCCACACTTTCTCAGCAAACAAGCAAAGCACATTAACGTTTCCAACAACTTAATTGTCTTTGTAAACTCGGAGGAATCAAAGCTGGTTATACTGATTGCAAAATGCAACCAAAGTTGCACTTTTCGAAAAGTTAATAGTATAAGGTTTTACCCAAATGGGATTTCCCTAATCTCTCACTCAAGTAAAGGGCAGCGAAGAATATTTACGTCTATATATATGTAATATATATTTTTGTGTATGTGTGTGACAATGTGTGTATATATACATATCCCCCTCTGTGCTTAAAACGGAGATGCGAAAGGAGAGAAAGCAAGGAGTGACAAAGACCTGGATAAATAAATGTTTAAATTTTCTAATTTTGAATATATATGTATATATGTATAATTCTTGTAATTGAATGGGTATATTATAGATGCAAGTGCGAAACAGCCACCATAGATGGGTGGCAGCAGGAAGTTTCCGACTGGACATGTGAGTCTTGGAATTAATCAATATTCTAACATTTACATGCATATCTATCTATAATATTGCACTTGGGAGTATTATTGATTGGTTTCAAAAAAATTGAGCAGAATCAAGCTCCGTTTCTGGGATGGAAACTTGTGGTATCAGATTGTGCTAGAATAATTTAACCAGTCTGGAATACACAGTGCAATACAGAATGACAGAGGCATCAATTTGAAGAGGGCTCACTGAAATTGACATTCATTGAAAACACACACACTCAAAGGAGAAGAAGAAGAAGAAGTTATGTTTGGTAGGGGTATTTTTGGAAGAGTAAAAGGATAAAATGGGTATTATATTAATTGAGGGGTGTTTTCGCACAAATTAAAAAAAATAAGGGTATTGTTTGCCCACCTTTTAAACAGGGATAAAAATATTATGAAAAATATATTTCAGGAGTGTTTATTACACTTACTCCTAATTTTACATGTGTTCTTTTATAGTGGTAGATATAATTATAATAATAAGCTCCTACAGTATTTTTTAATGATAAAGAGGATATAAATATGAGATTAATATAAAAGAAGTACAATGCTTTATTTCATAATGGTTTAACGATATAAATTAAAATATAACAAGTAATTTCAATTGTTTGACACCATTAAATATACAAAAATGAGATGATTTTAATAGACCCTTTTGTCGAGAAGAAATATATCTAATTAAAATACCATTCCTAGAAATTGATGCATTGAGAGAGGGGAGAGAATATAGAAGGACATTAGAGAGAAACAGAGACCTATACAGAAACATTTCACGCCCCCTTTCTGGCCCCCCAGAATCACGCTCCACTCTCTCTTTCTCTCTCTCTCTGTCTCTCTCTAATGTCCTTCTATATTCTCTCCTCTCTCTCAAGACTCCCAACTCCCCTCGCCCTTCAATAATTCTTTGCCTGGAGCTCTGGAATATATACACATTTATATATACACACTCTGTGGCGGTTATTCTAGTTGTTAGGGTATTCTTGGATCCTATTACGGATACCCACTTCGTCTGGCATATTCGTCAATCAAGGAGAGGTAGGTTAGTTCTCTGTTTCAATATTGTTCTAGGTCATGAATTTTCTTATTTGGGTATTGATTTTGTTCTGTTCAAACCCTAGGCTTTGGAACGCATGTTTTAGGGTTTATATCGCTTTGTTTAAACCCTAGCCTTTGGAACGCATGCTCTAGGGTTTGTATCGCTTTAAATTCTCATAGTTGTTACTCTGTGATTCTATTGCTCTCTAGGGTTTTTTGTTGGTCTGATTTTATGAACAGTTGTTTGGGAACAGAGCGATTTTCTTCACTGAGAAACTGAACTCTAGTTTTTGGAGAATGAAGGTCCTCTGAATGTGCTATCTTCATCTGCAAATCCATCTTTTGTTAGAGGTCCATTTCTTTGGATTTTTTATTTATTTTTATTTTTTATTATTGTCTTGGATCATGGTTGTGCCTGAGTGCTATTGTTGAACATGAACCCTTGTTTTTGCTTGACAAAAGGAACCCATAATTTCTTTCTACAATCGCATTAATTTGGAAGGATTAGGTGGTAATTTGTGGTAATTTGGGTAATTACTGGCAACTGTGAAGCAATATTAGGCCTTACTAGTTGTGGATATAATATAATTCTTTTGCTGGGGGAGTTTTAGAGAGAAAAGGAAGGCAAGTAGTCGACGTTTCTTTTTATATTTGATCATGTTAAATTCTCATGGAAAGAAGTGAACCCACACTAGTTACAGAATGGTTGAGAAGTACTGGAAGTGTTACTGGGGGTGGCAATTCAGGCCACCATTTTGCACTCAGGTACCATCATTTTGTCAAGTTTTGCTTAGTTGCAGTAGTTTTACTCGAAGCCATCGTGATAAAAATCGTGACAAGATAAAGATAGGTCGGCTATTGGAGTGGTCTAAAAAGTTTAGGTTTGCGTTTTTGACTGTTCTATAATTAATTTTTCTTTGTTCGGTCAAGAGTTATAGTTGTCCTAAGGCTTAAAAGTTTCTTTATTGATTTTATTGATATATATATATATATATATATGTATGTATATATGCTCCATGGTGATATATTACATGATTGTTTTCTGATTTAATATATCTAGATTGAAGTTCAAAATTATGTTAAAATTAATTCAGTGGATTACATTTACATGATAGTTTCAATTTCCTAGAAACGAGCTTGGACTTTTATCTCTTTTACAAAGAAAGTGACTGAAAGAGGTGGATTTTATCAGGTAGTCTTCTTTTATTTTCTTCATTAATACTACCAATTTTAGCATCAATGCTAATTTTAATGTATTTGGTAAACACATATCATTAGGATTTAATCAGCTGATATTTATGTATTTATATCTATTAAATTGTTGAATAAGTATGTGATGTTACAAAGCACTTAATCAATGGACGGAGACAAAAAAATCAAATGTGTGCACCCTCATTGTAACATTTTCCTGCAAAAAATTACAAGTGCTGAGTAACTGTGGTTAAAATGACTCTAATTAGCTGCAGGCTCAGTAATTCTTAGTATAGATATTGCACCTCATTTAGTAAAGGTGAAATATATAATCTTATTATTATTATTTTTATTTTTTTATTTTTTTTCCCTCCTCTCTATAAACATTGCACCTCCTTTGATTCATTTCAGTTTACTTAGATACCCAATAGCTAATTTTCAGTTTAATTGTTTGGACTCCCATATTTTTCTTTTCTTCTCCAGATTATAAGTGCCTTATATAAACTCACGTGCTTGTTTTCAAAGTGTTACTTAATACTAAATGAAACAATTGTTTGCTTGACAAAAATAGAATACAATTTGATAGTACAAATTCTTGTCTTGTGAAACTTACTCTATCTGACTCTTAACTCATTGCATCTCCCTTGATATTCCTTCAGGTTATTGCAGAACAATCAGTTATCGGGTCCCATCCCAGCTGAGATTGGGAAGCTTTCAGAAATTCAAACTCTTGACCTTTCAGGTAATCAGCTCATTGGTGAAATTCCAACCTTTTTTGGTTACCTCACACACTTGAGTTACTTGTGCCTGTGACATACATTTCAACTAGTGCTCGTATTGGTTTAACATTTGGTTCACTTTATTTGTTTGTTTTTTAATTTAGAATCATATTTTCTTACAGTTATTACTTAATTACAATTCTTATTTGATGAGAAATTAGCAGTCAGATTTCTTTGTGTCTGTCAGCCACTAAAAATTCATTGTGCTGGAAAAATGTACATCAGGTTCTCTGGCCTTGGAAATATGGTAATTCTGTTTGCTCGTCCTACACAAATTTTCTTTTTACATGCAAATCTTCCTTCTTGTAATGGAGGTATGAAATGTCACAATTTTGGATGTCTCTGTAGTGAACCCATAGATTTTTTGTATTGTATTACTCATTGCAATACTTGATAGGGTTGTGTTGGGTAATTGTACTATTGAACTTGTTTCGTGTGCTTTTTTGTGTAACATAAGAAGAAACTGATTGAAAATGTACGTCATCCTATTATTTTCTAAGACGTTGTATTATTCTGTCTCAGGGTGGCATCAAAACTGTTTCAAACATGGCTGGCGTGAGAGATTTGATGTCGCCATAGTCAATGGTGCACATGGAGACGATGAAGAAAGTAGAGAGCGTTGACGACCTGGTGGGTCTTGAGGCCGGAGAAATTAAGCCACAGTTGAATTACTAAGATGATTGTTGGATCAATTCCACCAATTCTTGGCAATCTATTTTACACGGTATAACTGTTAAGTTCTCCCACATTTGACTTACTAAGATGAGTGTTGTCTCCTCATTTTGTTCACTCACACTTTTGTTTCCTGCACCAGGTACCTGCATGGCAACACACTTTTGACCTGGTGGGTCTTGAGGCCGGAGAAATTGCCTCCACATGCACGCATCGTGATCTTACGGAGATGTGCCATTACATGACAATGTCAGTTTTTCAGGATAACACGTGGCTTCTTTGATAAAAAGCAGTAGTTCTCAAACATTAAAAAGTGACCATTCACCGTCACTTTGAATTAGGTGCCTAAAGGTATGAATGCATATTGGACTGAATCTCACCTCCTTCAACAACTCCAACTCTGTAGTAGATGCCAAACCCCATTTCAAGGCAAGAAATTTCGTGCCCATATCATCAAAATGGGCATAGAACAATCTGTCCACTGTTTCAATAATCTCTTAAACATGTATGGAAAGTGCGGTCTCATAGAAGACGCCCATCAACTGTTCGATGAAATATTCCAAAGAGATTTCATGGGCTTCAATTCTCACTGCTCACAACCAAGCCAACCTTCCTCACCGTACTCCCTCCATCTTCCCCAACATGTTATCTCTTGATGGGTTGCAGCCAGACCACTTCGTCTTCGCTAGCCTCATGAAGGCTTGTGCTAGCTTAGGTGCTTTAAGGATAGGCAAGCAGGTGCATGCCCGCTTTGTCTTGTCGCTTTTTTCGGATGATGATGTCGTTAAGTCATCACTTGTTGATATGTACGTGAAAGGTGGATTGCCTGATGATGTGCTTTTGGTTTTTGATTCAGTTGGTTGGAGAAATTCGATTTCTTGGACTGCTATGATTTCTGGGTATGCTCAAAGTGGACAGAAATCAGAAGCTGTTGAGCTCTTACGAAGTATTCTGGAGAAGAATTTGTTTTCTAGGACTGCTTTGATACCTGGGTTGGTACAGTGTGGACACTGGATTGATGCAGTTAAACTGTTTATTGAAATGAGAAGAGAAGGGTTTTATATTGCAGACCCGTTTATTCTTACCACTGTTGTTGGAGCTTCTGCTAATTTAGCGGCTTTGGAGCTTGGAAAGCAAATCCATTGCTTAGTCGTAGCTCTTGGTTATGTATCTAGCTTATTTGTTAGCAATGGGCTGGTTGATATGTATGCGAAATGTAGTGATGTGATGGTGGCAAAGAACATTTTTGATACTATGTGCCAAAGGGATGTAGTTTCTTGGACTTCTATTATAGTTGGGAT
>JAOTQH010000040.1:2891741-2906785 GCA_025631255.1 Cornus kousa
AAAATAAAAAAAAAAAAAAAAAAAAAAAAAAAAAAAAAACAATCAATGAAAGAAAGAAACAGTTTCTGAAAAAGTTCCACATTGAGCCTTCATTTCAAATATATTAATTTCACATATCAAATTGGCATTTGTAGTTTATCAATTAACTATTTCTCTTGACAATTGGGTGGAGACTACGGCACAAAGCTGATCTATTAAAGTTCTCGTTCGTGAGACCTACAGGAATTTTTGGTCCAAGTAATACAAAGAGGATAATATTCATTTAAGTAGAAAATGTTAAAAATTAGGATTTGATATAGGTTTTGTAAGGACAAATAAAGAGGAGTTTAAGTGGAGGATTGAATGATAGAGGCAAGACGGAAGCAGAGAAAGGGATGAAAATGTCTTGTCTGAATTTCTTTTCTCAACATTTAGTAAAGTTTTGAGCATTCGAGTGGAAGTTGGGTAGATAAATGCCATTAAAGAAGAAGAGTTGCACTTCTAATTTGATAGTTGTTAACAAAACTGCGTATAGTACTTCTTCAATTAAAAAAGGGAGATAGATAACTTCATGGCTTAGTTTAGGTTACAGAAGAAGAAGAAGAACTTAATTTTGAAAAAAAAAAAAAGATTGAAAATGAAAAGAGAAGACGATTCAGGCCAGTGTTTAAAGGCCCATGCACGGGCTCAAAAACTGGTGTCAACATTCTACCTTGACTAAGGATAGTTAACAGGAGCGATGATTACATTCGGTTAAAATGGTTGATATACAAGTCAACAAATTGACGTACCAATCATTCATCACTTGTCAAATTTTCTTGTGGTCCTGGCTAATTATCAATCTGACCCTTAGGAGCCGTATGGATAAAGTAAGAGGGAAAATAAAACAAGCGATGACACATTAATTATGAGGGAAAAAGTTCTTACCTAGAGAAAAAAATAAAAATAAAATAAAATAAAATTGAGGGGAAAAAGAAAAGAAAGGAAATGATGGTATAATCCTTTTATCATGTTTGGATAAAAAAGGAGGGAAAGGAAAGGAAATGATAGAACTAACACATGCTCGTGTTTGGAGGGAGAAAAGAGAGGAAAGTATCTTAACAAAATTACCATTACGTCCCTTTGTATTTAAAGTAGAAAATTTAAGGTTGGTTAGTTATTTTTCCACTACCACTATATGCCATATCTTATAAAGTTATATACATTTACAAACTAATATTTTGATTATTTTCACCAGATGAGCATCCCCTTGTTTTTATACTAAAATTTGTCTGTTAGATGAAACGAGAAGCAATCTCTTCTCATGCAGAGGTAAGGCTGCGTATATTTGTTCATCCCTAAACCTTGCATTTGCGGGAGGTCTTTTGCACTAGGCTAGCCCTTGTATTAGTCATAAGTCATAACCCATTAAAGTATATGTTTGTGCGTATATACATATATCTATTATCCATGACCATAAGAGTTTTTTTTGGTACTATATATATATATATATATATATATATATATTCTTTTTGTATGTAATACTTGTACTTCTACCATTACATTTGAAAGGGTTTTGATTTTTGTCTTCACCAGTTTAAGGGTTGAGATGTAAAAAGAATGCCCTGGGATTGAGATGTAATTTGATTTTTGTTCTCCATCAGTTTAAACTTTAAGGGTAATTTTGATATTATAGAAGTTTCACTTAAGATTATTTATCCTTTACTTCCATTTCATCCCACTTTTGGGCTGATACAAAATCTACTGTTAAGAGTGTTAAGCTATCCCTCCAAATCCTCCCTTTTCCTTCTACAAATTTAAACCAAACACGAAATAAAGTATCCTTATCCTTCCATTTCCAGTATTCTCTATTCCTTCCAACTCCCTGAATGCCAACGGGGGGCTTAAGGCTTGCTATTTGATCTGTCCCCCTTAATGATGGTGATTACAGATTTTTAGGTCTTCAAGGTTGAAGGGGATGCAGTGGTGTTAAAGATGCTTCAGGAGCTAGGCACTCGAGCATTTTTGAGGTGCGGTGTGGTGGCGGAGCGATTGATCAATGTTGGGTCGATCTGGTGGTGGTTGTCACTAGAATGGTGTTTGGAGCGATCGATCTGGTTGTCGGAGAGATTGATATGGCGGTGATTGTCATCAGTACAGTGATTGGTGGGAATGAGCTGCGAGCCTGAAACAAACAAATTGGTGTACAAGAGCATAAAATGACTCATGGACTTTGGATCCGTAAATCAGTTTGTCAGAAGGCAGCGAAATGTTTTACTGTTTTTATGTGCAACCAAACACCAGAAAATGTGAAAAATGTTTTCCTTAAATTGTTTTACGTTGAAAAAAAAAAAATTTGAGCCTTGATGTAAATGGTTTGGATTTTCTTGATTCCAATTTATTTATTTTTTTCCTAACATGCTTCTTTGGAGGTAGAATGGAATACAACATCCTTTTAAACTAGGGGGGAAAAAAATAGAAATAACTTTTTATTGACTCAGATCCTCTCATCATTCAATAAAATGTTTACAGACTTCCCCCAGGAACTATTATTGCTATATGTAATTTGACTGAGTTAATGAAGTCCAATGGATGTGTCTTTATCATAGGGATTTCGGAAGATTGATCCTGAAAAATGGGAATTCGCAAATGAAGACTTTGTAAAAGATCAAAAGCATCTTCTTAGAAATATCCACCGCAGAAAACCTATCCACAGCCATAGCCAGCCTCAAGGTTCTTCAGTCGATCCGGAAAGAGCAGCATTTGATGAAGAAATTGATAGGCTTTCACGTGAGAAAGCTGCACTTGAGGCGAATGTTTTGAAGTTCAAACAGCAGCAATCTGCTGCAAAGGGGCAGTTGGAAAACCTAACTCAGCGAGTAGGTGGTATGGAGCAGAGGCAGGAGAAATTGCTGACCTTCTTAGAAAAGGCAATTCAGGACCGTAATTTTGTTGAACGTCTTGCTCGAAAACTTGAAACTGTGGATTTCTCAGCATTTAATAAGAAGAGGCGAAAACCTCAAGACAGTCTTTCTCAGCCAGTTTCTGCAGATAGTTTTATGGACAACCATAGCAGCTCTGGACACGAACTTGGGAATATTTCCCACCAAGATTTTTCAAATAAACTCAGACTAGAGTTATCACCAGCAGTTTCGGATATGAACTTGGTCTCACACAGTGCACAGAGTTCCAATGAAGATGGGGAAAGTCTGCATAGGAGAATGTCTGAAGGATACGTAAAAGATGCACAGATGACTACTGGTGGTCTTCTATTTGCCCCTGAAACATTAGAGCTTTCAGATACCGGGACATCTTTTGAATTTGGGATGGAGTCATCTTTGTCATGTAGAGCAGGAGTCGACAAAAGCCTAGGATTGCATTCTTTGCAGCAAATTTTGACTTCTAATGAAGAAGGTGATGGTAATATCTCCTGTCATTTAAATCTTACTCTATCATCTTCTGCATTGCAAGTGGAGAAAAGTCACTATTCAGCTACGATGCCCCAATTAGGTCTGGAAATTAGTCCTTCTCCTGGGCCAAGTTCTAGTGCCTCTGGTAAAGAGGGTAATATTAGAGTTTCCTCGAAGAACAGAACCTCTTTTGATGAAGACAAGACTCTGTTGTCCCTGAAAGAGGTACCAACCAACAATCAAGGGCCTACAATTGCTCAGGTCCAAGTCAATGATGTGTTCTGGGAACAGTTCCTGACTGAAAGACCGGGCTCTTCAGACATTGAAGAGGCAAGCTCTAATTTCAGGGCAAGCCTCTCTGAAGACCAAGAGAATAGAAGATCAGGCCTTGGAACACCCACTGCAGAGAAATTGAAGCATCTCACTCTTTGAGCACCAAAGTTGCGGTGGAACCTTGTGACAATATTTTAAAGGCTTCTCCAATGTCCTTGCCAGGTGCTGTAAGATACACATCTGATTAATCATGGGTTTTAAAGGCTTGACATGAGACCTCTTATATGTAGTTCAAGTGAGATGAGTTGATGTGCCAAATTTTGATGGTTGCTGATTAAATTTTATGGTTATTTGAGGGCCATTCTTCTAAAATAAATGCATTAACTTTGTAGCATTGATGCATGCTGTGAAATAAAGTGTCTTTTGTCTCGTAAATAATTTTTTGAAGAGTTGAAAGAGGATTAGTTGATCTGCCTGCTGAGGTTACTTTTGTTTAGTGCACTTCTTCTCCATTTTCTGGGAACAGGTCTATGCTATTTTATTATGGGCTCGATTATATATTCAACTTCCAGTATCATGTTCACGCAAGACTATTATCTAGAAATGCAAGCCAGATGAACTGTTGTTGAAGTACGCGTATTTTACCCTTGAAATCGTGACCGCTTTATTACCTTCAAATCAATATCATGATCATCTTAGGGATATTGTGCGTGGTGCTGGGTGAAAAGAAAGTTGATTCAAGCAAATTAAAGTGAAACCGTGTACATGCATCTCTGCAGGTTTTTGGGTAATTGATGTTCTATCTCCTTCATGTTGTTTGCGTTCACTGCATTTTAAATATATATATAACCAATGGGCCAGTGGCCTAGCGGTATCGGCCTCTTACTTCTCAAGGTCAAGGGTTCAAGTCTCAGAAGAGACGTGTGTGTAAATACCAACTAGGAAATATATATATATTTGAATTGTTATCTATCAGGTTACAGTTATCATTCTCAATATGCCATGCTTGAGCAGAGTGTCAATCTGCTATTGTGTCACACCAAGGCTAGTTCAATTCCAAAATGCTTTTGACCAAAATGAGGTGTTGTGTGGCAGGATAGATGATGGTGACACAGTTCAGTTTCCTATAATGTCTGATCTCTTGAACTTGTCAAATAATCTTACAGTAAACTGTGAAATGTAATGACCTGTCAAGTTCACTTACCTAGTTACCTGACTGTACTTTGTGGGTGTTTGGTTTGCAGTTTCAGTTCGGGGATGAAAAGAACAATTTAAAGGAAATATTTTCCTCTTGTTTCCTCTTGTTTCCGTGTTTTTGTAGTTTGTAACCATTCTTGAGATTTTGTTTAAGAAAGAGAGAATATATGAAGGAAATCACTTTCCTCTAGATCTTCTTCCCCTCCCCTCCTTCCTCAAGGGTGTCTCAAGTCTATATCTTGAATCTTCTGGAACGAAATGAAAACCTTGATTTGGGAATCCTTGTTGCTATCTTGATTATTGTTTGGCTGAACATAAGTTGTTTGAATCACACACTGGATGCAAAATGTTGGTTACAAAGTTTTTTATTATAATAATCATGAGTTACCTGAAGAAGCTCGTGTGCACCGCGTGTATTATCAGGTCTACGAGGATGCGGCCTAAGTCACACAATTCTTCTAAAGGGGTGTGACTTAGATTTTGCCGCTTTCATGCTCACGCTCGGTCCGATCTCGATCCCACTTTGTGTGACTTACGATATAGTTAGAGTGGAGTATGAACTCTAGATCTGTGATAATATTATATGCATATTATGTTGCCTTAAGTTTTGTAGCAACACTGAGGAATTGATTCATGTGTGGTCACTCCAGTTGAAATCATTGTTCTCTTGCTATATTATTCATGGCCATGTACCACTTCAAATATATTTCTTTTTGCTTGTGAAGTGTCATTCTGATGAGCAAAAGTCTATGGTGGTAGGTGACAACAGACAAAATCATTGCCTAATTTATCCCAAAGAAGGAACGAGCAATATGTTCATAGCTATATAGCCGAACATCTATTGCTTTACAGCTCTAGCATATTTCATATATTATTTATTCATATATTTAAAAAAAATACCGTAAGACAACCATAAGCTTATTTCATTTTTGAGGCAGTTGTTAACCAATATATATATAATTTTGATTTCTCTTGTGTAACACGTTTTGGAAATAAAACAAGAGGGGAAAAGGTCACATATATATATATTATTCTCTATATTTAGAGTATCATTTTGTCCGCATATATTAAATATGTTGAATTTTCTCTCTGTTCTTTTTATATTACGGTTTCAATGCTGTGTATTAGATTCAAACTTTCACAAACATACATGTGTCTGTTGGTACTCATTTTTCTCTGATGTGTAAATAGGATCAGAGATTATTATTTTTTAAAGCAGTCAGGAATGATCGGAAAAAAGAATAAAAGAAAAATGACATGTAAAAATAACTATTTCTCTTTTATTTTGTCACATATTTTATTTTTCATTATCTTTTATCAAAATTAAAAATATTTATATATATGTATATTATTTATATTGCCTTTTCTATGGCCTAACTAAATTTGTGAATTAAATGGAGGGAAGATGAAAAATATGTTGAACGAAATTATGGAAAGACACGGGGGAGTTGTGTCCAAATGCACAAAGGATATGTACTATTTACCTAACATTTTTTAAGGTTATAAACTCATGTAGTGAATAATGTAATCCACTCACATTGTTTGATGGAAACACGGGATAATGAAATCAATTTTTTTGTTTCCTTTTCTTTGTTTTCTTTTTCTATAGGAAAGTGCTCATAGACTGACCAATTTTTTTTTTTTGATTTTCTTCGTTTTTTTTTTAATCAATACAAAACGATTTTCATGGATTTTCATGGGTCCTACTAGTATGTATGTATCAAATGGCCAAAAATGGTTCTTCCCTTTGATTATTTGGTTGGTCTTAAAAGCAAAATCCAAATGGAAAAATTAAAAAAATATCAAGATGATAATAGTGTGAAAGGTTAGGTCATAGTTTTTTCCTAAAAAACAGTCCTAAAAAATATTCTTTATAATAGTTCCTTTTTAAAAATAAAAAAATATATATATTTTTTTAGAAAATAAAATTTTAAAAATTACTAATGAAAAGAAATATAAATTTATATTTTGTACTATTTTCAAAGTTTCATTTTTATCCAAAAATAAAAAATAAAAAATAAAATAATAATAAATAACTGTTGTAAAAAAATTGAACCAAGCACAAGTAGCGTAACTTTTTGACATGAAGGAATGTACTATTTCTCACTCATTTACTCAAGACTCATTTACTCTTCCTTGTATTTTCTCTTTGTAATGAAAAAATTGATTCCACACGGAGAGAGGCACGTCACATGCTACACTTTGTTGATTCATGACAAAGCCCAGTCATAAAAATTCCAAGATGGTGGTGGGTCACCATCCTCTTTCAATCACAACACACCATGAGTAGTCTATTAGGTGAGTCTGTGACTCTCACTCTCACCGTCTTTATTACTCCATCTCTCTCTCTCTTCACACTGCACAGCACTCAATCTCACTTTCACAGTCCACAAAACCCACAACTCTCAAGAGAAATCAACAAACAAAAATGCCCAAAACCCACTTCAACCCAATGACTACCCTTTTCTTGGCATTGGTTTTCCTGCACACCCATCTCACAATCTGTGATGGGGTTTCATTTTGGGGGCTCAATTCAATGAAAACCAATGAATTGGGTGTGATGGAGAGGAGGTTTTGTGCCGGAAAGATGGGAAAATGCGCGAGAATGGAGGCGACGGAGGAGGAGATGGAGATGGATTCGGAGAGTAATAGAAGGGTTCTGGTGATGCAGAAGAAGTATATAAGCTATGACACACTGAAGAAAGACATGGTGCCCTGTGATAGACCTGGGGCTTCATACTATAACTGTAAGGCTACTGGTCAGGCAAACCCTTATCACAGAGGCTGTGAGGTCATTACAGGCTGTGCCAGAAACATTAGAGACATCAAGTCTTGATGAACTGTGGCAATCAGTGGTGGTATGAATCGTTGGGTGTGGTAAAAAATTTCGTATTTTTCTGAATTTGATGCCTTTTTCTTATATGTTGTTTATGCTTGTAAAAATATTGTTAAGACCCATGTATCCATTTTCTATATAAATGATATATTCTTAGCTTAATTGTGGAAGAGATCTAGAGTTTACAATGCATTTGATGCCTCATAGGGTTTTTTTATGATGGGCTTATTCTTGGCTTGATTTGAGGTTTCTGAATTTTATTATTACTATTTTTTTGGGAGTGATACAAGCTGGTTTATGAAATGAAAATCCAGATCCTATTCCTTACCCGATGTTTGCCTTCTTAGTTTTATTTATATTTGTTCTCTTTCTATCTGTCTCTCTACACACACACACACAAGTTTTTTCTATATTTACATAAATATTGGAAATTATGTACTAGAAAGTAGGATTCTTTAGTAACCAGTTCTATAATTTTTGGCATACTCTTAGCCAAATGTGTTTAAATAGATAGATGGGAATTTGAATGCTCAAGTTCAGAAATTCTGAAATTTTGGTAGATGATGCAAATGCTGGATTTTTCTTTGTGTAACAAATAAAGCCTTCACTTCCATAAAAAATGCTATTGATATGGCATTCTTCAATCCAACAATGTGCTATTTGAAATCCATGGCATTTGCTTCCAAAGCTGTTCTCCGAGAAATTAAAAGCGAGAGTAACATCTCAAAAAGAGCTGACTAAAGTTTTTAACTAGGTAAAGGTTTTCTTGCTAGACATGTTCTTCAGATCATTGGGGAGATTCTTGAAAACCATGCTAATAGATGATGTGGTTACAGTAGTTGTGCCTTGTGATCTATTTAATGTCTGATTTTGTGATAATCATTGAAAATCCTTTTGTTTGGGAAGGTGATTCTGTGTGTGTGTGTGGTGTGTTATGCATCATCTGATGCTTGTTACTTGTTAGACCACATCTGAGGAGGCTTCTTATTCCGATAGAGAATTGGGGTGCAGTTGGTGTTTTCCCATTTAGCAAAACGAACCCATTTTGTCTGAAAAATATAACATAATTATATGTATGCAATACGTAATTATATGAACACAACATATATGCTTTCTGTAATATTCTTACAATTCTATCATGGGTTGATGTGTGGTTTTAGCAGTAGCCAAATCACAATTTTGCTCTTCCCCCATGAAAGAATGGAAAAAAAAATAGCATGCCTGCTCTAAAAATCCTCTTTTATCTTTTGACAAACTTTGCCTCATCTTATGCTACTCCCATTTTAATGGGAATGCGAGAACCAGAGAAATCTAAAGAGGGTTGGAGAAATCTAAAGAGAAATAGTGCAATGAGGAGCGCATGGCGTCCTAGTACCTGTATTTCTAGTTTACGATCATATTATGTTAATATTTTTCATTGTATTGGGTTTTGCTTAGGTTGCTTGAATTCATTGTCATGTCCGGAGACACGAGTAACTCTTTGCATTTGATTTTAGCTCAAGATGTAACCTACTGAACTATATATTTTGACCCTGGGTTTGGGCTATTATTTTTCACCTGATTGCTTATGGATAGTGTGTTGTTCAGTGTATATATAAATATGAAAAGTAGGGAAGTCGGTTATTCTTCATTAAGCCACCGGGATATAATTCGTTATAGGATGCTACATCTGTTGATAATCAGCATGATCCGTCATTCTGTACTTTCTACTTTTGTATAAACTGTTTGCAAAAGGCTAAAGTGCCAAAAATTAAGTGCTTAACGCCTCCCTTTATTCACACTGCTGCTTTCCAATTGATGGTAACAGCTTCACATTTGTAGTAAGTTGTATATCGTCGTCAAAGACACTGGAATTGTTTTTACTTCTAGATTTCACATATATCAAAGATTCGTTTTCTTTCTATTGATGTTTATTTCAACTTTATAAATTAAATTTTGTTAAAGCCAATTCTTCTATCCTTATATAGACGCGCACACTTGGAATTTCATTTGAGTAAGGGATCCTATTGGGAGTGCGGGGAATAACACTACTTGAAGAGAGTAACATTTTTGCCTTAATTGTGTGCTTTGACAACACCTTGTTTACTATGCTATGATCTTTTCTATGCTTTCCACTATTTCTTTCATAGACAAGAACTAGTAGGCGTGCAGGTATACCAACTGGTTGACAAAGCATTTTTTCTACTATATTCAGAATGATTCATTGGATCGCAAATGTGTATTTTGTCATTGACTTCTGAATGGTTAACTTCGTTGAATTGTTGGTTTGATGCTACGTTAAATAATCTTATTTCCTATAATGCTGGACGACTCTATTGCGAGAGTCTGTGTCATGACTAGAACACCAAAAATTGATGGCAAGCAAGTTTTCAGTTGTTCAAGCTCTGATCCCAGGTGAGAAACTTTGTATCCTCATAAATTCCATTTCCCTAAAATCCTTAAAGAGGGTCTCACTCTTGATGCAAGCTGCAGCATATTGAAGTTTCATCGATAGCCCATTCCAGTTTCTACCTCTTAGTTCAGAGATCAAGTCCAAGGAAGGTGTCCGTCCCACGGTCCCTCTGTGGTAGGTCACTGGTCTTCAAATTTGAGTTTCTCAGATGTTTTCTAAAATGCTTCTCTTTCGTACCGACCGGCTATTCCAGCTTGCTTGAACTTGTTCAGAAATTTTGGAGGAAACAAAAGTTCCAGTTGTGACATTGAATTAATTCCTACCCTGCCGCTTTGAAGAGTTTTGTTTTAACAGGTCTTGGAAAAAGAAGGCACTTGTAGGAGTAATCTCAATTCTCAATCCAACTGAAGGACCATTGTCTCAATTTTATGTGGTACAGCACGGGTCCTATATGCTGTGAAGAGGATCCCAACAACTCATATCTGATCTCAAGGACGGGTGGATTTGATCTTCCCATATCCAAGGGCTGTCAAGTACTCTAGTTTCAGAAGCACTCTTAATACAGCAATACCCCTTGGGATATAATCCTCTTTGTTCCATCGAGCAGGTAACATGAGGTAGGTTTGGGGCCTGACATATCCGATCCGGCACCAGTCGAAAAGACTAATTATAATTTTGATACCAATTGTAACGGGTGGGAATCTTGTATGCTCAAAGTAGGTGCATCAAGATTTCGAAAATTAAAAAAAAAAAAAGAAAGAAATCTCACTCCTCCCTCTTTCCTTTTCTCCTAGTTAGTTACTCATCTTTAGGAGTACTTAATGATGCAGCCCATCCACCACATGGAATTAAATGCGAAAACATAGGAGTACTTAATGATGCAGCCCATCCACCACATGGAATTAAATGCGAAAACAAAGGGCAATCGAATAAATTTCATAATCAATCATAATCATCTTAAAGAAATCAATAAATTTCAATTTTAATCCGTAAATGATCCAGAAAAGGGCATAAATGCAACCATTTAAATATTTTACCGTATAAATGCCCCTGTTATAGGTTAGTCTTCCCTATATTAACCTTAAATAATAAGAGTCATAATCTTTTCAAAATGAATTCCTTTTTATAGGTTAGTCTTCCCTATATTAACCTTAAATAATACACATATTAATTAATAAATTTAACAACAAAAAAAAAGATAAAAAATAAAAAGTTCAATATTTTTGTGAGTAAGCCAATAAGATTTTGTTTCCAATGATGGATGGTGTACTAAAAATAAAGCCAAACAGTCCTTGCTCAAAAAGGCAAATATTTTTTTCCCTTTTGTTAATAAAATCATGACAATATAGCAAAATATTCTTAAACTGCAGCAGCAGTACCAAATACATCCAAAACAACACCCACCATAGTCACACAGCCTTATTCAAACCTAATTTGGCCTTTTCTTCAACAGAAGCGACCAACCCAACTCTTTCCTCTCAACTTTCCAACCCCCCCCCAAACACCCCAAAACAATCAAAAACTACCACTCTAACATCAAACAAAGTATTCAAAACACTTTCTTCTGAACTTGCCCTCACTCTCTCTAATACCTGTAGTTAGCAGGCTTGTAAGGACCCTCAACGGGCACACTAATGTAGTCTGCTTGATCCTTGCTGAGCTTAGTGAGCTTAGCACCAAGCTTGGCAAGGTGGAGTGCAGCAACCTTCTCATCAAGGTGTTTGGGCAAGACATACACCTTCTTCTCATACTTCCCGGTACTCTTCTCCTTCCACAGCTCAAGCTGAGCAATCACTTGGTTAGTGAATGAGCAAGACATCACAAAGCTAGGGTGGCCGGTGGCACAACCCAAGTTCATGAGCCTTCCCTCGGCCAACACAATGATACCGGTCTTTGTATCCGGGAAGACCCACCTGTCGGTTTGGGGCTTAATTGTGATCCTTTGCACACCTGGGTATGTCTCCAAACCGAGCATGTCGATTTCATTGTCAAAATGGCCAATGTTGCATACAATGGCATTGTTCTTCATCTTCCTCATGTGGTGCAGCATGATAATGTCCTTGTTACCAGTGGTGGTGACGAAAATGTCAGCTTCGGAGACCACATCTTCTAGGGTTTGAACTGGGATACCCTCCATAAGAGCCTGAAGAGCACAGATTGGATCAATCTCCGTCACAATCACCCTGGCTCCGGCTTACTTCATGGCAGCTGCACAGCCCTTTCCCACATCTCCATAACCGCAGACGACTGCAACCTTGCCAGCAATCATCACATCTGTGGCTCTCATCAAGCCATCGGGCAGCGAGTGGCGGCATCCATACAAGTTGTCAAACTGTTTGCACCAAGATCATAAAAAAAATGTCAAGACTATAAAACAAACCGTTGGTTTGTGTTCTGTGCACCTAGATAGACTCTAGGAGATTAATTGGACATAAATTGATTCTTGCATGATTATTATATGTTAAATTGATTCTTGCATGATTATTATATGTTAAAATTGATTCTCTGTTGTTGGAAGATTGACTTGAGGTCTGGCTACTATCAATTGCTTGCGGGTTAGGGACGAGGATATCCCGAAGACAGTATTCGGTACACAGTATGGGAGTTCCTTGTTATGCCTTTTGGCTTGACTAAACTAAGTAACCAACAATTCACAATTACTGTAATAGATAGATTCAATTATTGTAATAGATAGATTCAATTAATTTAGAAAACAGTGTTTCAAAGTCATATTGAGATACTAACCAACAATTTACTAAATTAAACTCCAAAATAATTACTGTGATTTATAAAAAAATGAGATCAAATAAAGCAGATCTTAGATTTAAAGACAATCTATTTCATATATGTTTTTCAGATCAAAAATGGCATTTTAAACAAAGCATCATTAACCATAATCAAAGCTCAATGATAGTGAACTTCAGATCTGAAGCATAATGAATCTAACTACTACACATACATACACACACACTAATACATATATACACACATATATATCAGATCTAATGTATATAGAAACAGTAGAAGATTACCTTGCTCTTGGTGACAGAGTCGTTGACATTGATAGCAGGGAACAACAAAGTTCCATTGATCTGCATCTGATAGAGCCTCTTAACACCGGTGGTGGTCTCCTCCGAAACACCAACCAATCTATCCTTCATCTTGTGATACTTCTTGGGATCCGATTTAAGCCCATCCCTGATAATGGTGAGCACGATCTGGAACTCGGCGTTGTCGGTTGAGCTCGGATCCGGCACCTTTCCGGACTTCTCAAACTCCTCCTCAGCCTTCACTCCCTCGTGAATCAACAGCGTGGCGTCGCCGCCATCGTCGACGATGAGGTCAGGTCCACCACCAGGGCCCCAATCGAGAGCACGCTCGGTGCACCACCAGTACTCCTGGAGGGTCTCGCCCTTCCAGGCGAACACGGCGGCGCTGTCGCGAGCGATGGCGGAGGCGGCGTGGTCTTGCGTGGAGAAGATGTTGCAGGAGCACCAACGGACCTCGGCACCCAAGGCGGTTAGGGTTTCGATGAGGACGGCGGTCTGGATGGTCATGTGGAGCGAGCCGGTGATCCGAGCTCCCTTGAAGGGCTGGGATGGGCCGAACTCGGTCCGGCAAGACATGAGCCCAGGCATTTCCACTTCGGCGAGCTCGATTTCGAGACGGCCGAAATCGGCCTGGGACATGTCCTTGACCTTGTATTCACGGCCAGAGGTGGTTTTCTCTACTGACAAGGCCATTTTTAGGGGTTACTTTCTCTCTCTAGATTGGATCTGAAGTTGGGTTTCTCTCTCTTCTCTCTGGTTGTAGGAGGAAGGAGAGTAGACAAGGAAGATATGGGGAGAGGGAAGTGGTATATATAGGTTAGAAGAGTAAAATGGACGGTCAGGATTTTGTGATTTGTGATTTGTTGGTGGTGGATTTGGTAAAGTCCATTTACGTAGAAATCGGACGATGATGTGTGGGGCCTAATAGTTTTGATAAAAATCAGCGATGATAAGATGGTCTCTTGACATCATCACCGTTGGGACTCTTATCGCTTAACCAAATGCATTTCATTGGAATTTGGGTACATAGAAAGAAAGAAAGAAAAAATATATATATATATTTCATTTATTTATTAATTTAATGTAAATTATATGTGATGTTTGTTGACTTATTTATTATTTTACATGTAATAATGTCACTCTCATTAAAAGTAAATGTATGAGGCAATACTTCAACTTCTTTTTATTTTATTTTTTTCCTCGGGTCTATTTTGTTAGACAAAATTTTTTATAGGAAGTGAAAGTGAAATAAAGAAAAATTAAATTTTTATCATTTAGTTAGTAAGAAGCATTTTGAAAAAAAATTTAAGAAAATATTATTTTATTAGTTTGGATATAATGAAGAGAAAAAAATGATTCTACTCACCGAAAATACCCTTATAATTTTAAACACTAAAAAAATAAATAAATTTATGTTTAATAAATATTATTTATACTTGATTATTTATTTTAGTAAGGAAATAGTGAAATATGGAATAGAATAATATGTGATATCATAATACAATTTTTTTGTTTTCTTTCCCTCTATGCAGTCACTTGTTCCTTTGTAAACTTGAATTATCGATATTTTCTTTTTTAAGATAAGAAAAATAAGTTTTTGGTAAAGTGGAAGATCAAAGTTTATTTATTTTCTCTTTATGTTAGTTTTAATTTTATTATTTATTATTTATTATTTATTTGTAAATGATGTAACTGAATACTATATATTTAATTATAACTTTCTCACTGACAAATAATTATGTATTGTATAATAGCTCTTAATCATTATAAGTTATAGAAAAATATATATATATTAAAAAATTGAAAAAAATAATTCAATAATAAAAGGAAAAAATTAATTAATTTTGGATTCACACATATAAAAAATACAAACAATTAAATTGGTAATACATTATTTTATAAAAAAACAATTTACAGAAGAAAGAAAC
>JAOTQH010000040.1:2943838-2962235 GCA_025631255.1 Cornus kousa
TGAAGTGCTGAGATCGATCAGAGAAGTTGGATCGATCGAACCTTAGGTTGGATCGATCGAACTTGGCAGCTTTACACATTTGATTCCTTTTTGCTTCTTTCTTTCTCCACTTTGCTCCTTTCTTTGGATTATCTCAGAATTGCTTTAAATAAGCTCTTATTAGGCTGAGTTAGCTTATTTTCGGGATAAGTGCCTATAAATGAAAATAACATGAAATCAATCTAAAACGGTAAAGTAAGATGAATAAAGGTTCTAGAATATCTAAGCTTAACGGGTTTAAATGCGCACTTTTCAGTGCTCATCAGTCATCCAAAGTCATAAGAAAACAGATAACACATTATAGTAACATATAAAATCAATAAGAAATCAAAGATTTATGACCCAACCAGCCTTCCTGTCGTCAAGAAGGTTATTAAAAAAGAAATCCCTCCAGATTTCATCACTATGTACCATTTTGGTAACCTTAACATATTACACATTATCAATGCCCTTCAATTGATTCAAAATCCTACAACATAAGTGAAAATCATATTTTGCGTTGTCTTTTTTTACAAAGACGTTATTTCAACCTCACATTTGTCATGGCATGGTAGAATATTAGATGATGAAGCTTCTTTTATGGCCTTTTCAATTAGCTCAGCTTTCATGTTAGCATTGTCAGTCATAGTTACCATAACATCACCCTTTGTTGAGGCAAAACTATCTTTCTTTTGTTTCTTACCATGAGGTTGAGAAGAGGGACTGATCTTATGACCATCTACCTCAGCCAAATCATCATTTTCAAATTGGATATGTATGGCTGCATGGTTTGGGGGGGCTAGGTTGATAGTGGGTGGTCTAGTCGAAGGATAGACATGTGCACCTGTAGCATGTGTGTCTCCATATATGGTGGTGAGTGATGAGCACTGAATATTGCATATTCGAGCCCTTAAATGTGCATATGTTGAGACCTTAAGTGATACTTCTATCCAGTTGTAGACTAATTTTAGTTTATTTTCTTTTGTAGGTGATTTCCAAAAAAAGGATAAAATCGTGATTCTGGAAACTTAAAGACTATTCCCCAGGCTTATGGGGTGGTCCCCGACCATCTGAAGCAATTTTGGAGTCCAACAAGTGATTCTGGAGAAGTTCAAGTACAAAAGCTCGAGCACAAGTATCCCTACTCAACTATAAAGTGGAATGAAGTAAGAAAAGTCACTAAGGTAAAAATGCTCGAGCATGAGACCATAGTGCTCGAGCCTTTTCCAAAAAGCTCAAGCACAACTTCCCCTGGGAAGATGAAAAGACGCTTCAAAAATTCCAATTGCCAAAGCTTGAGCCTTTTCCAAAGTGCTCCAGCATAAATCCACTTGGGAAGATGAAAAGTTACGTCAGAAGTCCAAAACTAAAATCCTCAGGGTTTTTCCAAAAAGCTCGAGCAGAATACCAAAAAGCTCGAGCAGAATACCCAAAAGCTCGAGTATAATTTTCGCTGCTTGAGCACTCCAACCAAGGTGATCGAGCACCATGATAAAGAATGCTAAAAATATTCTAAGTGTTGAAGAAAAAAACGCTTCAGAAATATATTGAAGAAATTTTGCTGAGTATGGAATTCTTGCTTGAGCCTTTTCCAAAAAACTTGAGCACAGGTAGAAAAGCTCGAGCACAAGATTCTCTGCTCGAGCATTTTCTCTTTAGGAAAATTTCTTAAGTGCGAGATTAATTCTAATTATGTCCTATTATGTCCCAGATGGGCTCAGATGACCCCATAAGATATAAAGCCCATCTAAGAAGGAATAGAAGTCAGTTGCTTCTATAAAAGAAGGTGAAAGGCCACAAGGAAGCTCTCTTGCAATTTTTCAGATCTAGTGGCGGCTTTTAGGGTTTTTGGAGTTTCTTTGTAAAGATTGAAGAAGAAGATTCCAAGAAAAGGAGTTGCAATCCATGAAGATGCTTTCCACACCAACAAAGATGATATTCTCCATCTTCATGAGTAGCTAAATCCTCTCTTAGGGCATTGATGTAACCCGAATCCGATTAATATGGTTTGATTGTTCTTAACTTTAGGGATTTTTTAGTATTTATGTATATTGATTGCATAATTATGAGCAATTGACTTATATCTTCTAAGCAATTGGGTATTTAATGGAATAAACTTGGTTTTTGATTAATTAATATCTCGTCTTAGACTCTTAGAATTAATTCTTCATTAATCAAATTCAAACTATTCTTATTGTTTAAGATTGGCGGCTAAGGGCTTCTCATGACAATAAGAATAGTAATCATGCAATGGTGCTTAAACCGTTTTTATGAATGAATGTTTTGATAGTTTATGCTAAGGAAGACAAATTATTTTGCAAATTAGTTAAGAGTAGGTAGGTAGGTAATTCGTGCTAACCGAAGATAGGTTATTCTTAGCAAACACTCATAATTTATCTTCTTAAAAATTGATTTGAATAAAATGCTAATTCTTTTAATTCCTGGTTATACACAAATATTGAAATCCCTAAGGTAGAGTTAGTTTACCATATTAAGAGGTTCGTGGTGAAATCAAGCCCTATGTACTTCTCTCCTTGATCTCAGTTTATCTTATTTTGTTTATTTTCTTTTCATGTTATTGAATACCATCACAACAAATACAATTTTTCTCTTAATTAAAATAGCAATTAATTTTAGACTTGATAAACCACCATAGTCCCTGAGGTTCGACACCCTCAAAGTAGCCATATCCTGCAAAAGATTCATTATATTGCGAGTGGTCGTTTATAATTGAAAAATAGACACATCAGGTTTTGTTTGTAAGGAAGTAGTGTTAATCACATTCACACGTACCGCGGATCCAACTCCACACTGTTTTTTATCGATTGCAGTCTCGATTAGTTTTTTTTTTTCGTGTTCGCGTGGTTCTGCAACGTCTTTTTCTTCGTCATTCGTGATTCTGGTATGGTTTACTTTGTTGTTTTCTAGGGTTTGTGTGGTGACTGTGTGGTCGCTTTTTTATGCATCTCAGAGGAACGTAATCTCTCTAGTTGCAGTTGTTTATGTATTAGAAAGGTGGTTCTCTACATATTTTGTTGTTTTGTTTCTGAGGAGTGTATACACATAAACTGTTTAATAAAATGTCTAACTCAAAGGTGATTTCAAAAGAAGTTAGGTCTTCTCCTAGTGTGCCGCTAATGTTGGGAGGTAGTAGTGATCACCATCCAAGCCTTTGTATTACGACTGTTAGGTTGGATGAGACAAACTATATGGAGTGGACTAAATCTACTCATATACATATCACTAGTCATAGGATGATCGACCATATTGAAGGAACTGTCACTTATCCCTCCAAGAGTGATCCGGAATTCAAAGAGTGGAGTGCAAATAATGCACTAGTTATGACGTGGTTGTTGCAACCAATGCAGCCACAAATCTTTGTGAAAATGGCTAAAGAGCTATGGAAGGCTGTGGAAAAGAGGAATTCCTCGGTTGGTAATTTTGCAAAACTATATGAGGTCCAATAAGAAATTTCAAGATTTAAGCAGGAATACCAAACTCTTACTACATATTACCACACTCTCCGTGGTAAATGGGAAGAGTTAGGTCACTGCCAATACTACATACCAGTCTGTGCAGCTGATGTTAAAGCAATTCAAGCTATGGTAGAAAGGAATCGAATCTATGAGTTCTTGGGTGGTCTGCATCCGAAATACGAGCATGCTAGGGTATAAATGTTAGGCAGGTATCCATCCCCTAATTATGTTAGAGATGTGTTTTCGTATATCTAGGTTGAGGAAAGTAGAATGAAGGTTATGTCTGCACCTGTATACATTAAGCCTGAGCCAGAAGTACCATTGTCTAAAAGGTCTGCCCTTGCGATGTAACAATATAACAAACCCAACCCTACAAAAGGAGGGACACAGGATGATAAGAGCAAATTGAGGTGTGATCACAGTGGGTGTACGTTCCACACTAGGGAAAAATGTTAGAATCTACACGGTCGCCCTACTTCAACTCCTGTTCATGCGAATGCTAGACCAAGGTCTGGTCCATTTAGGGGGTTATCTATGGCACATACTGCAGTGCATGAGACTACTTCTACTGGTTATGCCTTCTCATGGCCACCGATTTCTTCGTCCGGGGTTGAAGTTAATGCTCTTCCACATCTGCTAGTTCAAAATGCCTCCACTTCAACCCCTAACTTTGCTCAGACAAGTACCTCTCATTTGGCACATTAAGTTTTCACATTTTCTGGTGGGCCACCATAGATCATTGATTCAAGAGCCACTGATCACATGATTGGTATGACATCTAATTTCTCTTCGTACAGTTTATATTCTCGCAAGGACAAGGTTAGAGTGGTTGATGGCACCTTCACCTCCATTGCGGGGAAAGGCATTGTTTCTGCCTTTCCTAATTTTACCTTATCCTCTATCCTTCATATCCCAAAGTTTACCAATAACCTCTTTTTTTTCACATTACGAAAGACTTAAATTGTAGTGTAACCTTTTTTCCATCTCACTGTATGTTTCAGGACTTGGACACGGGGAAGGAGTGGATGTGAGGACAATGGCTTGTATTTGTTGAACGCAAGGCCAACTTCTTATTATGTTGCAAATTAATCTACTGTTAGGAATAGTAATGTCAAAAAAGATCTGTTAATGCGATGGCATATAGACTCGGTCATTTATTTATTCCTATTTTGAAGCATGTGCTTCCTTAGTTTACTTCTATTGAATCTTCTAAGTTAAATTATGGAACATTTGTTCTTGCCAAACAATATCGTGTTTCTTATCCTACTAGTATTAATGAAAGTACAACTCATTTGCAACTTGTTCATTCTGATGTGTGGGGTCCAAAATTTACTACTTCATTACTTGGTTTTCACCAGTGAAGACCAGAGTGCCCATGTTGACATGACATGATACGAACACGGACACGGGATATGCGTCCAACCCTTCATTCTTCAATCGGACACGGCTGACCAAGAAAATACATAAAATGACTTGTAGTTTGATGCTTGTGAAGGATCAGAAATTTTTTTCGTGTTTTTTTTTTAAAACTGTAGCCATACAAAGCTTTCTATTTTAGCAATGGCGTTCTAGTTCGGATCGGTGGTCTGGAGGTTGAAGACGACTTGCTGTTTGTGAACCAGCATGCACTGGCTTTTGCGCAATTTTTTGTGTCATCTTGAGCGTGGTTTCACACAATTGTTAATAACTTAACACCTGTTTATTTGGATCTGAAAAGATAAGGGATGGGACAAAGCTGTAAAGCATTACTGTGGTGGGTTACAACTGTAACTTTGCTTTTTATAGTGTACTCTTATAAATACCGTGTACATTGAATGGGCTTCCTTTTTAATTATGCTTTGGACTTGTGCAGGCCCAAAACCGATGCATCAATCCATGACTAAAATGCACATGCAAAGACATATTAGCCCATATTGAATTAGTCATCCTTTTTAATTGTGCTTTGACTTGTATAGACCTAAATGCCAAGATGCACATACAGAGGCATATTAGCCCAAGCCCAAACCCGCCCTTGCGTATACAAAAGAAGCCCTACAGCTCAGAATTTCTTATTTACAAGTTCCATAAAACAACAGTAAGAGGGGAATGCATAGCCATGACATGCCACCAATCAAATGAGGCAAACAAATGCAGTAATAATTATAAAATTTTTATAAAAAAGTACAATTGATATATATATTTTTTAGTTTTATGATTAATGTCTCAAACATAAATAAATAAATAACCTTACAAATTTTTCTCTCTTTTCAAAGTGTCCAAGTATCCGTGTCCAATATTTGGACACTTTTAATCCGTGTCCCCGTATCCTGAATATTGATAGATTGATGAATCCGACCCCTAGACACACACCGTGTCCGACACTCGTACCCAAGTCCGGCTAACATTGGTTTTCACTACTTTGTTGTGTTTTGTTGATGACTTTAGTCGTTATACTTGGCTTTTTCTTACGAAAACCAAAGATGAAGTTCATTCCATTTTTAAAACCTTTCATAAGACAATATGTACTCAGTTTGGTTGTAACCTAAAAATCCTTCGATCTAATAATGGAGGAGAGTTTATGTATGGTTGTCTTGCCTGTTTTTTTGCTGATAAAGGGATTATCCATCAAACCTCCTATGTCGATATACCAAAACAGAATGGTTTAGCTAAAAGAAAACATCGTCATATTACGGAGGTAACCCTTTCTCTTCTAATTGGGATGGGAGTGCCTAAAAGTTATTGGGATGATGCAACCTTAACCGCTGCATACCTTATCAATCGCATGCCTTCTAGGGTTCTTGGCTATCAATCCCCCTTATCTGTCTTACACCGTCACATTGCCTTGTGTAGTGTCCCTCCAAAAGTGTTTGGTTGTGTTTGTTATGTTCACATTCATCATCGCAAAGACAAAATGGACCTAAGCCAATCCGGTGTGTCTTTCTTGGATACTCTGCCACTCATAAAGGATATCGGTGTTATAACCCTACCATTCATCGCCGTCGGTTTGTCTACATGGATGTTACATTCTTTTATTCTATTCCTTTTTTTTTTCCACTGCTCGAAATTCTCTACAAGGGGAGACTACTATTCGTGTAAAGAATCCGTCTTCCATTGAAAGGGAATGCCCCCTTCCATTGCCTGTTCCCATTCAAGGGGAGCTTCTCACTGAGATGCAGTCTACACCTCCTAACACTTATGATGTACAGCAGACAGCAGGAAAGCAGCCAATTGTCTATACTAGAAGGGCAAAACAAGTCATTAACTCACCCCAAGAATAATAACTCTCCCTTGATCGAGGTAATCCATCAATTGAAATTGATATTCCTGATTCTTTTCCTAATAGCATTATTGTTGATCTTGATGTCCCTATTGCCTATCATAAGGGTGTTCGTGGTTATACAAAACATCTCATATCTCAGTTTGTATCCTATGATGCCTTATCTCCAACATATTGTGTTTTTACTTCTTCTATCTCGTCTATTTTTGTTCCTTCTAGTATTTTAGATGCTCTTAGTCAAACTCCGTAGAAGGAAGCCATGCTTAGGAAATGAAGGCGCTTGAGAAGAATGTTAGTTAGGATATTGTTTCATTGCCTAGGGATAAGAAACCAGTAGGCTACAAATGGGTCTACACAATAAAGTATCATGCAAATGGAACAACTGAGAGATATAAAGCCCGATTAGTTGCAAAGGGCTTCACTTAGACCCATGGGATTAATTATCTAGAAACATTTATTGCAGTTGCCAAGATGAATTCTATATGTGTCCTTCTTTCTCTGGCAGCTAATTTTAATTGGCCTTTACATCAACTAGATGCAAAGAATGGTTTCCTTCATGGTGACTTGGAGGAAGAGGTGTTATGACTATGCCACCAAGGTTTAAACTTGCCACTGGTCAGAATTTAGTGTGCAAGCTAAATAAAGCCTTGTATAGGTTAAAGCAAAAGACATGTGCTTGGTTTGAGAGGTTTAGCACCTCTGTGAAAAGAGTAGGGTACACATAGAGTCACAAATCATACTTTCTTCATTAAGAAGCATCAGCGCTACACCACTGCCCTTATTGTATATGTTGATGATATTGTTATCACTAGAAAAGATACGGAATAGATTCATTGAATGAAGTCATTCTTCAGGACAGAGTTCAAGGTTAAAGATCTCGGATCATTGAGATACTTTCTTGACATCAAGGTGTGCAAATTCAAAAAATAGGTGCTCATTTCTCAACGGAAGTATGTGTTAGATTTGTTGGTTGAAACCAGCAAGCTTGAAGCTAGCCCTTTTTGATATTCCCATCGAGCCAGTGGCCTAGCGGTATCAGCCTCTTACTTCCCAAAGGAAAGTCGTGGGTTCAAGTCTCAGAAGAGACATGTGTGAGTACCCAAAAAAATAAAAAAATAAAAAAATAAAAATAAAAATAAAAATAAAATGAAGAAGAAGAAGATATTCCCATTGAGCAGATCCATAGGCTTAATGATGTGGATGGCGACCAATTAGATGATGTGGGAAGATTTCAACGATTCGTTGGTGTGATTAGTCAACTAATGCATGCCCCAAGTACACCTCATCTTGAGACAGACAACTCATCATGTTCTCTACAAGGGTTCACCGGGTAAGGGGATATTGTTTAGCTGTCATGGCCACTTGCATGTTTAAGCCTATATGGATGCTGATTGGGCAAGGTTTGTGGGAGATTGACAATCTACTTCAGGATATTGCACATTTGTTGGAGGTAATCTTGTTTTATGGCAAAGAAGAAAGCCAAAACTAGTGCAGAGGCGGAATTCAAATCCATATCACATGGAGTTTGTGAGTTGTTATAGCTACGAACTATGATGTATGGGTTGGGTTATCCTATTCGCAAGTCAATGAAATTGTATTATGACAACAAGGCTACTATTAGCATTAACCACAATCCAGCTCAACATGACAGGACAAAGCACATTGAATTTGATCGACACTTCATCAAGGAAAAGCTTTGTCTTGGGCTGATTTATACTTCATACGTCAGCACCACACATGATCAGGTTGCTGATTATTTTGACTAAGGGTGTGAGCAAGACTTGCTTGCAAAATATGTTAGTCAAGGCATGATAGATATCTTTACACCAGATTGAGTGTTGTCAAAGGCTTATTTGTTATTACTTATATAATGTTGGGTGCTTATGTATAATTTTTGAAACTTGTTAGTATATATAGAATGTGTTGGAATGATGAAAGTAGTCTTTCATTGTTTCTCTTTTTCCCATCTCTCTCTCTTTTTCTCTCCTCTTTCTTCTCTTTTTCTTCATCTTCTTCTACTTTACTATTATTTTGATTTTCTCTTAAAGTCAGCAGAAAGTACATTGTTTGGAATGAGTTTCAGCTCACAGCACCTTGAAACCAAGATAACGTTGTGGATAAATCAAGTGTAACCCTCCAGTGTGTTCCAATCGAACTAGAGGCTGGGATGGGTCATGAGCTGGATAAAAGTACATTGTTTCCTAAATTCTAATCAACCCAAAGGCCTAAGTTGCCAAACTCAACCAAAACCCTATAAAAATATAAACAAGAGTCTAAACTTCACTCATATAGATAAACGGGCAAGAGAAAAAAAGATACTTAGGCAACAAATTAAATTGGGTGTTTCTTTAATTCTCAAATAGCTAGGATTTTATTTTTTTAATACACTTACATGCTAGTTTCATGGAGCTTATTGATCCATGTTGTCTTTCAAATAAATAGTATTAAAGAGCATCATTGATATGTGCTTGCGGGTACATTACATGGCTAGAAGCAATCAGGCTCATGGTGAAGGGTGGTAAGTTGGTAATCAGATGTATGACTGTACCCTGGAGATAAATCAATGGAAATATATACCCCATCAGACCATGCTCTATTCTTAACTTCAACTTCTCCCATTTGCAAAGAAAACAGATATCACCCTTATTGTCATTCTTATAAGATTGCAGTCAATACAAACCAAATTTCTTTGTTTCAATTGATGATCCAAATATCGAAAAAGTTTTGAAAGTCAAAATCAAACTTTTGAATCTTAAAATGGACCATGATTCCGTTAGTTTAGGAATTCAGTGGAAAGTTCTTCATGAACTAACTAAAGTTCCTGAAACCTCAACTCACGAGATTGACTCAAAATTAGTCACTCTTTCGAACCAAGGCCCTTGGATTCGATAATTGAACCAAAATTTTTGAAATGGACAGATCTTGAAATTCCAAGAAATTGGTTATTTGAGGATGTTACCAGAGAAAGAATAGTTGACATAGTACCTACTATAAGTACACTTCAAGCTTCCAGGAAAAACCTCTATATTACAAATATAGAGACCCCAAAAATTCAAAGAACTGAGTCAGCAAAACTCATTTGTGAACCAATGAGATGGGATAAATTACTCCCTTCCAGACCATGAAGATTAACCCATGAAGAATAAGGGAAATTCCCTATATTTCCCGGATCAAACTCAAAAGACCACATCATGTCTACACATTTTTTTTCATTTCCAAAAGGGAAAAGATGAAATATCCCAAGATATTTTGAAGTACAAAGAAATTCAGATTCAAGGTGCTGTGAGCTGAAACTCATTCCAAACAATGTACTTTTTGTTGACTTTTTCATCCCCTTGCCGAGATTGATTCAATAAAGGCTGGTTCTTCTATATGAGATCTTGCAAACTCTTCTTCTCCTTGTTCTCTTTCCATTTCTTTTTCTTTTTTTAAAATTTAATTTGAAACAAAATTTTGACCATCATGCTTTGATTAACTTCGGCTCACTTTTGGTTAAAGAGATCAAAAAATCAAATTCAAAAGGGTTAAAAATCCTAAATTGGATTTTTCATCCCCTTATTGTTATTATCCGAGTTTGATATTATTCAAAAGATAATGGCAACTTTTAGAACTATTTTGTTCTTGAAAGGGACTCTACAAATATCACAATAATTCTTACAAAAAAATTCCTGTTTAAAATAATGAGGGGAAATTTCAAATAACTCTTTTTTTTTTCCAGAATATATAAGTGACTTCACGAACTTCATCGCTCAAATTCAAAGGGTTCAAAAACTCTAAGAAATAATTTTTAAAATGACAAAGACAGAATGTGATATCATCTTTTAAATACACATATTGTGAGTAAAACTGAACAAGAAGGGAAATAGAAATAAGATAAAACTATATGGACTATCAATTTTCCACAATCTTGTTAGCCAAGCACCTTGTGTAGGCAGGATGTAAAGATTGATATTTGTATATATTGAGAATATAGAGATACACAGAGAGAGAGAGGGAGAAAGCTTTTGGCTCAGCCCATTTTCATATATCTCTTTAACCCTAAAACATAAAGGGAATTATATACAATACAAGAAAGGCCTAATTACATAATGGCCACAACTCTTATATCTAATTACAATAAGACCCCAGCATAAATACATATATACATATAAGTGTCTCAACACAGGACATGCAACGTACATTGGCTAATGCCTTTTTTTCTTGATGGATTGCCAGAAAAGAGGTTTAGCCTATCATGCCACTAGGGTTTTTCCCCCCAACAAATTCAAGGAGTTGAAGGAGAGGACTACAATACTCTTAAAAAACTATCACCATATATGCTTACATTTGAAGATTTGTACTTCAAAGAAAATGGACAAACCAAGGTGAGAAGTGATGTAATTCGTTTTCCTTCCTTGTTCAAAAATGAAATAAAAACAAAGCAGTATTGTATCTAATTTGACTTAATTTTATTCTATTTATATATATATAAAGGGTAAAGTGCAAAAAAAAACCCCTCACTATATACAAAATGTGCAAGAAACACCCCTACTATTTAGTATGTGCATATAAATCCCTCTAATTTGAAATTTTGTAGCAAATTGCCCACTATTGCATATATCCCTTGGAATATGATGTCAGATTTTTTGAAAACCCAAAATTACCCTTTTTGAGTGACAAAAATGCCCCTTCCTATTGAACACCCAAGGGACATCTTTGGATGGGATACACACACACACACATATATATATGTAGACAGAGAGAGATTGTGATTTTAGCTTAAAGGTAGTTTTGTCATTTTGCGTTTTGCATTTTTTATTTTTTTTTAAATTATAAAGTAAGGGTACTTTAGTCATTTCATTGTTCAGTTACCCCCAAATTGAAGTTTTGTACTTATTTCCACAAATTGGAAAATATTGGGGGGTTTTACGAACGACAGGGGAGTATTTACACATGTTGTATATAGCGAGGGGTTTTTTTGCACTTTACTCATATATATATATATATATATATATGTATATGTATATGTATATTGTGCAAGAGGGAAAGCCTAGAGATCACAGGGTCAAAACAAGAAAACAGCCTCTCCACATGTGGAGGTAAGGCGGCATACATGTAACCCTCCCTAGACCTGCAACAGTAGGAGCCTCGTGCCCTGGGTTTGCCTTTTTTAAAATTATTTTGTGCAATGTATATGAATTATCTCCCATTCCTTTAATACTGCAGAGGTCCTAAGGGTTTCATAATATGTGCAAGTCAAGATGTAAGTGACATTTTATAAAGTAAATGGGAAATTGAGCCCACCATAATAAACATCGCTTAGAAAGGGAAGTTCGAGATGCATATTGCAGGTCCACCATAATGGGAACTTGAGCCGCTAATAGTAATATTGCAAGTTTTGGATAATCAAGTTGATTAATAAAAAAATGTATACTGGAAGGCCAGGTACTTTAAGAAACAGCACAGGTATGGAGGTACACAAGAAACCACTCATAGCAAATTACAAGTTTCCACAGATCAATTAATTAGAAGTACTAATGTTTAAAATTTTTCCATGCTTAGGTGCTGGTCAGTGAGAAATGATTGATTGGTTTTGTGAACGGCAGAACTGTAAGCTTATCATAATTCATTAAAATAAAAGCTGTGATGGTATAAGTTTTGAATTGCTAAGATTCAGTTTTTCAGTTATTTAACCAAGTTACGCATGAAGACAACAGATCAGAAGTTTAAGAGACATACCTCAACATTCTTTAGCTCCATGGTCCCATCCACAACTTCTATTAGCAATTCATGGTTCTGTTCCAGTGGCTCAGTGATATTTTCAATTTTTTGTTGGTTCAATAACCTTTCTGAATTTGGCATATATGTTTTCAACGACAACCTAATATTGTTTCCTTCAAATTCAATTACTTTAAGACCTGTCAATGCATCCTCAATCTTTTCGATGGCCTCAAACCTAAGAATATATATATAAAATAAAAAATAATTACATAATAAAAACAAACATCTATCAAGCAATTGGAACAAGAGAAACAATACAAAAAATACATAATCCTAATATAGATAAATTACCTTTTAAAAATGCAGTCAAGGTCCTGCAATGTCTTCAAAGTTGATTTATTCTTCTCAATCTGATTACTGAGTTCCCAAATCTTCAGAGAACAAAGAAAGTGTCTCATAATCATTGCTTTTTGGAAAATATGGACAATAACACAGATAGTATAACGAAACTAATGGTCTTATAGAATAACTCAAGAATATCGAGAAAAAGCCCTAGCACTGGAAAGTGAAAAGATCATCAGATATATACAGAAGCACCAAATCAACAACATATATAACAAGGTAAATTAGTATTAAGGCTTCATTCATTTTATGATTCCACGATTAGCAATTTCAAAGAGGAAGAACAAGGTTTGATATTCTCAAATTAACATGTTGACATTTTGTATCCTGAGAACAACATACATGCCGAACGCTGTGCTTCTTTTTCAAAGTTAATTTACATCTTCAAAGCAAAACGTATTTAGCATGGGGATATAATGAGTAAAACCTTAAACTTGCAGTCTCCATTTGCATTTAACAAATCTGATTGATCTTCTCCATCTGCAAAGCAACCGCGATTCGCTTTTGCTTTCTCAAGACCCTAGAATATGATATGAAAAAGAAAGAAAAAAAAATTTGTTAAGTTTCGAATGAATTAATGAAATTTGTAAATTAGCTTCAAACAAGGCCTGGAATATGGTGAATGAAAATGTTGAATATATATATATACACACACACACAAATGGAAGAAGGAAATAATCAAGCAAGAGATGGCATTGCAGTTTGAGAAAAAACACAGGAACCTTAGGCATAGTGCAGAAGCATTATAAGCACAAATTTTAGGTTAAAATAGCAGAGTGCTTATGGTTGCTGCTTGTATCATCAGTACAATAAATCCATTCTCAACCTCAACACTGTATGTGGAAAGTTCATATACTTTGAGGAGAGTCTACAAATAAAAGAAATTGTACCAGTCAAATAAGGTATAGATGAAGTATAGAAGTAAAGAGACCATTAACAAAAAGTCAGCCTCTATCTCTACTATTAATGAAAAAGCAAATTGATGATCTCCTCAGAGAGTAGATAACATAAATGACCAGAATATGATATCAGATATATCATTTCTAACAAGATAAATGAGCTGCATGCTGATATTCTATAGAAATCAGATATAATCATTATATAAAGGACAGGGGACCCACAAATACAAAGTTCCCTGCTATTTAGACCGCATTTTCACCAATACAATATTCATTTATCTAGAATCTTTTAATATGATGATGCTTAAGCTTCTTCTCAACGATTCTTCTCTTACTTTGAGATTTTGAATCAGATGCAAGTATAATATCTTTCAGCATTAGCTGATGAAGGCATTAAGTATCCATTCGCATCATCTTGCTACATAGTCCACTAATTTTTTACTATTGACTTTAACTGCATGATTCTGCATATGATCAGATGCAAAGGGATTGTTGTTTGCACCTTTTATCCATCTATCTTGTAGCAGCACATTCAATAAGAAAGAAATTCAATGAATCAAATAAATCATTTTCCAAACCATCTCATCTCTGTCGTCATGCCTCCTTTCTTTTTCTTTTTTATCAAATACTAACTCCAACATTATGTTAACTAGAAGTGTTCCACCGCTAATAATTGAGCAATCTACATCTTAAGATTCACAGCTTTTTTTGCAGCAATTCTCGGCAATGGCCAGTGGCTGATTCTCCTCAACCCAGGAGTGTCCATGAAGTGTCGGTGTTTGGCACAGTGCCCGACACAAACATGGCTCCATCATAGAAGTGCTAATGATTCTTAGCCTATCACCTAAAAAGATTTATAAGATGTTAAATCTTTATGCTCATAAAGGTATAAAAAGAAAATGTACAATCTCCCCATAAATCTGTATGCATTATGCTCATAATACTCATTTAGAGTTCACTAAAATATATAGATATCTCAATAAGTGCAATGTTATTGAATAAACAAATTATATACCAACAAGAAAAGCCAATTTACAACTTTACAGAGAATCAAAACTTTGTTTGTACAACATTAATTAATTTATTTACTAAAAAAAAAAAAAAAAAGTGAAAACATGATGACTCTTGTTATGTAGGGTTGTGTGTGTGCATGTATGACTCTTGTTAGCCATGCCATCCTATAACGGACAACAATTTCACTTAAATAACATGCCACCAACATACGAGTAAATGCTCTGTCAAGAGAAATAAGACACCCCATTTAGAGATCTCACAAGAGTTACAAAGCAAGATTGTTTATTCTTTCTGTCTTTTCTTGCTAACAGTGAAAGAATTTATTTTAGAATGCAAGAAACTCCATAAAATAGAAGTATAGAACCAACCAGGGATGGAATGAGCTCCAATGAACAATTCAACCATTCAAGATCACTCTCCAATAGATTAGAATCTGAAAATACAAAATAAATAAATAAATAAATAAAAATTACTTCAACCACTACAAATGCATACGTGAAAAAATTTACAATCTTCCCACCTTCAACATAAGCCCTTGTAAGATCCTCAATTTCATTAGAGATTTTCACTTTCTCAGCCTCCACAGAGTTAAGCTCCCTTTTCAATGCATCTACATTAACCAATTACCCAATTTAAGACATATGTGTGTATATAATATAAATTTATACATAGAGAGAGAGAGAGAGAGGAAGGGGGAAAAAAAAAAAAGACAATGAGAAGTTTACCTAAATCTTCGGATGTTAAGGAGCCCACCTCAGAGAACTCTGATAAAACTTCACTAATTTTGTTCTGTTTGATTTTATTTCAAAAATAAAAGAGGAAAAGGAAAATAATGTGGAAGAGCAATTGCGAATTTGAAATTACATAAGAGAGAGATAAGAAATTGACAAAATTGAACAGTTCAAGTACATAGAATTTGAGCTTACCTGGAGCTGAGGAGCAAAATCTTTGAGTAATTGCTCCGAATCCGAAGGCGATAATAGTTCAGAAGCATAGCTAGAAGTTCTATGACTATATTCGAGCTCCTTAATTCGACTGAAATCAAAAATGAATAAACAAGAATAAATATATATATATATACATGATTTATGTGAGAAAACATAGAGAGAGAAGGGAAGGAAGAACGTTAAGGACCTGCGAATGGTGTCGAGATCGAGCGAGTCGGAAAAGGGAATGATTGCTTGCGAGGGTTCTCCCATTTTCTCTGCACTTCTCTCGTTTTCTTTTCTCTTCTCTCTTTCTCGATGAGTAATCTCCCGCCTTTGCAGCTTTGATGCATACTGAGCTCGAAGGGCTTGTTGACACTCAAAAAGAGAACCTAATTGCGTTCACTGAAGTGGTCTGATCCAGTGGGCCTTACTGTCGACCTAGAAAGGCCTAACTCAGTCCAGACCACTCCGATTGGGCTTTTGAACTCTCATTGGGTACCGCACTAATCAATATTTTTAAGTTTTTGAATTAGAACTCAAACATCTTACCTTACCTGTCACTGGTTACCAATTATATCAAAATCAGGCTCCATCCTTGATTTGGTGTCCCATCAACTGCCAGAAACATCACTTTTTTTGTATGAGTTGCCCCTGAACCATTGCATGAATATATTTTATTTTTATTTTTACTTGTATCCATCTATATATTTTTATTTTTGGCTTGGATATCATTTTGTTCAAAACATGAAAACGTTTAACTGATATAAATTGGATATCATTTTCTTTTATCCTTTAACATTCTAAATTGAATAAAAGTTATGATTAGTATGTCTTAGAGTGGTGGAGAATATGTTTCTCAGAGACCTGAATAGGAGATTATTTATAAAATATAAAGAAAAGGAAAAAATCAAATATAAAAATACAGATAATTTAGTACATATATCATATTTTCTTTTTGAATTTTATTTTTCAAATTCATTTTTCATATAAAAATACAGATAAGTTTGTATTGTCTTCAATTCTCACATAAATTACTGAATATATCCAAGTTGTGCATCTATAGCTCAAAGGGAAAGTCTAGAAATAAGATATCTACTAGCACCAAGACAACATAAATCAACTAGAAAATTTACAAATATACAATAGGAAACTTACCGTTCAATTTGGACTAAAAATTATATTATTGAATCCTACTTTGTTCTCTCAAAGAGATGTTTCACCTTTTTGTAATCATAATGCAATCTTCAATCCAGTCTATAATCCTTGATATGGTACTAAAAAATAAGCATCCCAAAATTATCTCAACATGGTGTTAAATGAATATAAGCAAGTTAAAAATCACCTTTGTAACCTAATCTGTAAACACCTCTGCATTATGCACCGTTGCTGAAAGGAATACAAATCGGGACTTCTTTGGAGCCACAAGAATGCTCTCGTCCCATATAACACCCTTTTCCCTATCACATAAGTAATGCACCTCATAAAAAATTATCCAAGCCACCTCCTGCATAATTTCTTATCCTTTGTACAGCATACTTTGCCAGATTTCCATAGACATGACCTGAAACCAAATTGCAACTTGGTGACCCAAAAGTCAAGACCCTTTTTTTAGGCTAACATAGAAAGAAGAACATGACCTAGTGACATACCAATCAAGAAGCATCAGGCTCAATGGTGGCATCTCCAAACATCAAACCCACATCCAAGAACTCTTCTTTGAACACCCTATATTTTTGGTTGCTCAGTGCCTTGATAGGTGAAGTGCATATCACCCTTCGCTTATTCCACAACAACACAGCAATAGCATATAATGCAACAACAATTTTCCCTACTGATATATGAGCTGATTGATACTTACAGTATGAGAAATTAATGCACATCAATTAAAATTTCTATATAATTAGTAATTGTATACACATAGTACACCAACTAATTTAATCATGCAAACTTTAATTAGCGAGGAAACTTAATTTTGTGACTTTATAATCTTGCATTTAGATATGGCCACCTCACAAGATCATTGTCACAGCATTTTTTCATTGTAACATTTGTACAAACACATGCAATACAAAAATCACTTTAAATCAGCAGGCTTCTTCAAGGGGGGAAAAAGTAGAAGAAAATCTAAATGACAACAATATAAAATGGCTTTTGAATTCAAACAATCAAAGGAATTTATGATTTTGAGAAAAAGAAAATCAATTTATGATTCACAAAAAGGAACTCCAACATATACTCACACATATCTGTTAGGGTTCAAGCTTTTCTGATTTTGTTTCAGAATTTACAAATGAAATTTTAGCCAAAGAAATTAAAATGAAATATACTTACATAAGTGGATGTGATGAGGAACTCCAACGATTAAATGGCACAATAAATCAACCACCATCAGTCTTGTAATGTGTCTGTGACGCTGTATACATGCAATTCTCCTCTGAGAAACAAAATTGTTGAAATTAAAAATTAGCTAAGAAGAAGGAAGAAAGGAGAAGAAGATATATGAGAGTTCAGGGAGACGAAGACGAAGAAGAAGGGTACCTTGGCGATTCTCCACAGCGATTGTGTTGTTAAAGACATATTTTCTTGTAGTGAAATTCAAAAAGCACAGCCACGACCCCATCTTCAACTTCAACTTCAACAAGTCTTCTTGCCCATTTGATTTGAATTACCCTACATTTTTTATAAATTCATTAAGCGCACATT
>JAOTQH010000040.1:3001002-3014692 GCA_025631255.1 Cornus kousa
GGAAACAGGAACAACAAATTCATCTAGCGGAAATACAGATTAAGGTGGATAATAAGGGCGACTAGAAGCAATGGGGTTACCAATCAATATGTGAGGGAGAAATTAGGAGTGACGCTTATTAGTGAAAAGGTAAGAGAAAATAGACCTAGGTGGAATGGATATATTCAAAGAATATCTACAGATGCTCTGGTATGATGAGGGAGACTAATTTGCATAGAAGGTAGTAGACAAAGAGGGCGACCGAATTTAATATGGGATGAAATCATTAGAAATGATTTTTAAAAAGTTAAATATTATAATATGGGATGAAATCATTAGAAAAGAATGAAAAAAGATAATTCATGTGTCTGACCCCATTATGATAATGATTTGAAGAAGTCAACAATATCACAAATATGAGCCTTGTTTGCTGGTTAAAAATGCTCAACCCCAATGAGGACAGAAGTTAACTGAGAGAGCCTACGCCCCTCTATTTCAGTTGCATTTTGGTGCATTCCCAACCCAAACAATATTATTAAATAGAGTTAATCATGAATGTGATGAGGGTACAAAAAGTATTTCTAGAACTCACAGGATTCATCAAAAGCTCCTCTTTAAAATGCTTGTATTGAGACCTCTTCTTAACCAATTCTGACGACCAAAGTCCTCGATCGCTTGGCAGATAACCCAATAAGAGCTGCCAAAATTTAAACCGATCACTCTAGACATTCAAATGCTACATATGTGTTTTCTCTCCATCAACTTGCAGCAGTGTCACTCTTTCTTTTCACTATGATAGTATTTGCAATCTTTTTATTGGGATTGATAATTTAAGCAAGTAGATCATATGTGCAATTTTATTCAATGTAACTTAATTTGAATTAAGAAAAATTCTATACCTTCCACACAGTAGATCGAATGCCGGCAGCATCTGGTATACCCTGTGACGCAAGTTTCCGCAATTCACCCATGTTTACAACCTTCCTTGAAAGCTGCATTCAACAAAATCAATCGCTAATTATTCAAAAAAAATTATATAAAAAAGATGGAAGTAAATAGATAGTGGGAGTATACAGATAGACAGAGACCTAACCTCCGCCAAATTAAAGAAAATGAGCATCGATTTAAAAAAATAAAAAATAATAAAAAAACCACCAGCAAAAGAGAGAACATTGAATATATCAGAACCCGAAAGACATAACATAATTGAATGATAATTACATAAATTTTCAGTAAGGACCGCGAAAGAGATTTAGAGTGGAGGATACTACAGAGTCATGTGAATATACCATTCATATAAACATATATATGTACACACATATATATAGAGAGAGACAGAGAGATAGACTCACCTCTTGTAAGAGCTGAGCCTGGCGAGAAATGTCTTCAGCCGAAGAAGCAGCGGAACTCCCATTGTCATGATTGCTGGAAGGATCCCTAGTTTCCTCTTTAGGAGGCTCTTGTCTTGCCACCACAGCCGGAGGCGGCACCGGAAGGGGCGGCTGAACAGGAGACTCCTCCGAGGAGTCGGTTGAAGTGGCGGTGGATTTGGAGGCGTAACGGCTGATGCGATCCTCGTCAAGCGGTGGAGTGGAGGAGGACCAGAGAGAACTGTTGAGCCAGTCTGGGACTCGCTTCTTCACCATGTTGATGATCTCAGTTAGAATGATTGGAAGTGATTGTGGTTAGAGCGGAGGCTTCTAGGGTTTTCAGAGCTGGAGGAAGATCTCATTCTCTCTCCAGTCATCGTCTTTGCGGAACCATCACACACTGTCAGCGTGTAGAGAGAGAGAGAGAAAGAGAAAGGGGTTAAGTGCCAGACTGCCAGTTAGATAGAGTCGAGAGTGGTTAACGTTTATCATTACACGTGTCCAAATCAAATTTGCTAATGTATTTACTTACCTCACTTTATTTGTGATTTTTTTTTAATTTTTTTTCTTGGGATTCATACTCAAATTTGCCAACTTATTTATGAGTTTTTTTTTTATTTTTTTTTTTTCTTCTTCTTTTTGAATTTGGATATAAATTTGTTCAAATTTAATGGTTGGGTTTTCTTAAAATTCATGTTAGATATATTTAAATATAATATTAATATTTATGAAAATATTGCGTTGTTTAATATAGGACATCAATATTTGAGTTGATATATTTAAATATAACATTAATATTTGAATTTATGAAAATATTGCGGGTCTCAAAATAATCAGAAGTACGTAAATTTATCTTTGCATGTGGAATGATTATTTTTTATTTTGAAACAGAAAATTTTGAACTAGAATACGGATCAAAATGTAGCAACCTTGCTAGTGATTGAATGAGCCCCTTGCTAGTTTCGTTTCCTAACTTTTGCACAATTTATTTTAGAGACAATATCAGTAATTTTCAAAATTTGTGAATGAGCTGGCGTCTAGGTGAGAAGAGAATATTCAGTTTAGGATAAAATAGGTTATAAAAAGTGACAAAGGTTCATGTGTGACAGAAGATAGGTCCATAATTTAGTGGTTCCCATCTATTACTGTTCCATTGATTCATACATTTATCTTTTCCATTGTTGTAGAAGCTTCTTCTAATGTGACAATGATATGCAAACAATGTGCCAACAATAAAGGCAAGCCACAAAGGGTCCCCAGCCTAACTACATATGATTGAACTAAGTACTAGACATGTCGGCAAGCACAACCTCAACCATGGCAATTCTCCTTCTCTCTCTTTGGCTTCGTTCAACCTCCATTACTACACGGGCCAATCTCGAACGTAGCTAGACTTGACTTGTATATGTTCATAAACGTAAATTCATTCATAAACAAAAATTGATTTTTTTTATTAAATGAGCCGAGTCAGAACTGAAACACTAAACATCATATCATCCATCAGCTTGGTTCATTTACATTTAAAGCCCAAACATCATATCATCCATCAGCTACATTGATACTTTGATAGGCTCTAATCAACCAAATCGTTTTCTTCCTCGGGAGTTGTGTATTTTTATTACTCATGAGTATGCTGTGGGAAGGTCTCAAAGCCTGTTTTTGAGTAAAGCAATATAAAGAGTCTCAAAGCTTACAGGAGGTGTCTTGTTTGAAACAAAGAAACAATTAGGACTCCCTCCTACATGGTCCTAATTCAGCCCAAAAATAAAAATAATAATCCAAAATAACAATAATAATAACTTGTTGACACTGAATAACTACGACGACAAAAGTATAGAATCAGAATGAAGGAACAGGACGTTGCACATAATATTGCAGGGGGACATTGAATGACAAGCGTAGTTCTCGCAGAGTTGCAACGAAAGAAATCTAGAAAGGGTATTAAACAAGAAAATATAAGAAAAACCTTGCTTCAATTAGTGAAGGTTCATCAACCAATTCATGTAATAAGTCACACCCCCCTAATTTTTCATAGCCAACACAACAAGTCAGCAACTTTGGATTTTATCAAAATTAAAATAGAACAAAATATAAATAACATGACTTTTACAAAGTAACATAAGGGAATAGGGATCAGAGAACTCCAAAGAAGGGATTGTTTATTGCATTGTTCAACTCACTCCCAGCTGAGTTCAGCACTTCCATGTCAACTTTGTCCCGAGGAAGAAACAAGAACTCACCCCCTTCGATTTTCTCAAACCCACACAGCTCAAGAAATTCAATGCCTCCTTTCAGTGCACCAACCCTAGCCTGTGAAACATAACCACAAAAACAACAATAAAATGAAAATTAAAAGAAATATTGGGAAAATGGTATATTTTTGTTACAGGTAGTGCACGGAGGGCAGTTTCAAAGAATTCATAGTGATTCTATCCAACCATAGAAAAACAATTGAGCGGGTAATGGACCAATCAAGGCAGTTTATTGTTTAATATTATCACTGCATTGGTTAGTATAAAATACACAATATTAATATAAATTTATCATACCCAGCGAAACAAATTCAAAACAGGCCACATTCGTGGAAGAAAGTACTACTGGTCACTACATCGATATCTGAGTTCCAAAGAAAATTTGGTTTCAACAATATTTGTAACAGAAGTTCTCACCTGAAAGGTAGCATTACTGAGCCTAATTTTCCGGAATTTCTCCTCGTCGGGATTCTTCGCAACATTCTTTGCATAAGTTAGAAGAGTATTAAATGCCGCCTTCACTTTGGCATCATTATCCTAGTCCCACAGGAAACAAACCAAATGTTAGTTAATTAATAATGTAACTCTTTGTGACGGTACTCTGATAACTTTTTTTTTGGTAAGGCTGTCCTCTGACGCCTTGATATATCAAATCAAAAGCTTTGTCGATATTATCAAATCAAAGCTTTTTTGGTAAGGCTGTCCTCTTAAAACTTGCATGACTCAAAGAAAATCAAGTATTATTCATTTCAGAATCATTTCTAAATATGTGTTTCATCAGTATTAATCTTTTTTACCACCCTCGGCTCGTCAATATTATTCAGTGTTCATTAAGTTCTTGTTTTAGAGTTTTAAAGCCACAGCACATATAAATACCAATTTAATGTCCCCTGACAAATCAAGCGTCTACAATAGCTTATTATTTTATTTGTCACATCAAAACTTTTTTGTGTGTTAGAGACTTATAGGTGAGGTCTACGCCTACTCCACCTTATTGGCTTGAGAACACTGGGTGGGTAATGGTCTACCAAATCTTCTCACTAAAGCTACTTGGTGAAATGCATAAATCTCACTTGAAGACCCAGGACCAAAAAGGAAGCCCCTATCCCTTTTTATGTGAAAAGAAAGTACATGATAAAAACAATATGTACGTACAAGAAGACAAACAGCAAAATTTAAACTCATTATTCGACAACATGATGGAAACCAATTTATCTTTGGGTTAGTTGGGCTGTGTGGTATCGTGGACCCACATACACAAACTCTTCTAACTAAAAAACAATTAATAAAGGAACTTTTGGAATATTTGAACATACGAAGTAGTCATTATTTACCTTATTATTCTGTTTGAGAGATCGAAGACACTCTCTCATTTGCTCTGTCTTTGTAGCAGGCCGAATAGGCAATGAAATCTGCAATTTGGATGCAAGAAAAGGTGATTTAAAGCAGAAACTCCTACTAGATTTTGAAGAATTCAAACAAGTCCATACTACCATACCTTCTTTTCCTCCACAACAGGTGCAGGTGGTTTTACAGCAGCAGGATCTTCCGGCGGTAATCCAAGCTTCCGCCTTCTTTCTGCCTGAGTAAACATATTGTTTAAATTGGTTCAAGGAACTACAATGATTAATAAACCAAAATTTACAATGCAATCTTTCAGAAATCATGACCAGGAACTCTGGGTACTCACAAATTACTTGTTACATACAGTCAACCCTGATCTCATTAATTATCCTTGTGTGAAATTAACCAAATCAAAGTCATGTGGCTGGCCTTTGGTAATCAGCTCAAAGAGATCATAAATTGGAATTCGCGGAGTTTGTTGTTCTTAAATAATACAATTGACTTAAGGTTCGATTTTTAGTCAATGGGTATGTATTGTTCTATGAGATCAACTCGTGATTCTTAGGGTTTGGTGTTTAGTTCTTTTTGAGCCATTATTGGGATCGTAAATTGAAGCTCTATTAAACCTGGTGATTGAGATTTTTCTGTTAAGCCATTATTGATTCTTTCATTAGAATAATGTCAAAACTGTAAATTAAAATTAAATTTTTTTCCAGCCTTCCCTTTTTTGCACTAATCAAACAGGTCTAATAATTCAATAATCAAAACTAAGACAGCACCAACAGTTATTTAGATTTCAAATTAAGCACTTAAAACTTCAAATATGATACTTCACCTCCAAGAGCATTGAGAAGATATTGTCTTCTGCTAATGGGAAGGGATGAATTAAAAAAAAAAGCAGATGATGAATTACTGTTCAACATGCTAATTACTAAAGCTTAATTACGACAATAAACAGACAGGTATAAAAAATTCAGACCTTATCTTCTTCCAATTTCTGTCGGATTTTTTCCCTGGCTCTTCTCTCTTCTTCTTTCTCAGCCTTTCGCAATGCTAATATACTGCAAGAGTAGAATACATTTGTCACTTTAAAGGAAAAGTTCAAGAATTTGCTAGAATGTATGCATCATACACACGTGTATATATTGAAAAAAGTGCTAGTAGTGAAGACAAACCGTTTTCTTTCATTATCTTCCTCTATTCGCTTTGCTTCAAGAAGTTCCTTACCCACTCGAATTCTCTCCTACAGAAAATACGGAAACTATGTTATTGAGGTATAGGCAAAAGAATCAAATAGGCACAACAATCAAGAGAGATCTGCAGAATTATGCATCATGAAGATGAAGCATGCAATTGATAGCCCTCACCCTGGGCCAGAGAAAGAGGGAAAAGGGGGAAGGGAGAGGGGGGAATAAACACTGTTCAAGTGTTCAGTGTATGTTATGATGTTAAGTTTTTAGATTAGAGCTATGCACTTGCAATTGAAACTTCTATGCATCAAATGGTTTCTAATGTAGAATGGACTCCCATTTATTTTCAGTGTTCATATCATCACTACTCTTAACAGAAGTATCAAAATCAATCAAAAAGAAACTGTAATCAATCGAAATACAAACGACACACCCATATACAAAGAAAAAAAAAATATATATATATATATATATATATATATATAAAAGGAATATTTTCAACTCAAATTTCAGTATCCGTATTCCCAATTTTAATATGATGCAATAAGCTCGAATATGTAACGGATTACTATGAGAATTCATGGTCAATATAATGTAAGGGAAGTAACTAAGAAAAAATAGCAAGTACCTTCTCTCTTTCTCTTTCCATTTGCTTCTCTTCCTCTTCCTTCTTCTTGCGAGCTCGCTCCCTTAAAGATTGAAAAGATCAATTACTATGAGACAACAAAATCAGACATAGTGAAACAAGCAAACAAATGGTGCCATGTAAAAACAAAGTGTGGTGAATCCGTGAATGTATTGTTTGTCAAAGAACATAGACAAAATAATTTTCACAGGAAGCTTCAAAACTCTTGTAAATTTAAAAATTAATAAAAATACGTGAGGTAACATTATAAACAACAACAAAAAGTTGGAAGAAACAAGGTTTCCGGAACTGGCTTGATTTTTATTACATTTTTGTTTGCTGTAGTTTTGGCAGCGTTAAATTCAGAATGGGGGTCCAATGATTAAGATATATGGGCATGACCCTGATAACAGTCACATGTGATATAAGACACGTCCATTGGGCAGCTGAATCAGGAGCTTTGCTTATTCTTCTTGTCCATATTCAGATCCAAATCCGAGCCAGATTCTAAAACAAAATCCATACTAGGTCCATTTAATACATGGATAATCTGACAAATCTTAAGAGAAGGATAGAGATTAATACTGCTGGCATGCATGGCAATTATCCATTGAAGCCTGTCATGCGTAATGTAATGTCATTGGTGGTTGCAGCAGTGTTGACTGTGCTAAGGTTGGGCGGCTAAGTTGCAAAACATGGAAGTGATGGTTGCTGTGATTATGCCAGATCCATGGGGGATTTGTATTGGTGGCATATTCCAGTGGTACAAATGAGAGAGAGGAAAAACTGAGACAAGACTCTGAGGCTAAGGGTAGTCACGATTATTGAAGGAGGTGAAGAATTGTTCTCAAGTTGGTTTTCTTTTAGACACAGAAACTGATGGGAGTGAAGTCTAGAAAGAGAGAGAGAGTAGGACTCTCTACTTTCTCAAAACATTTTAACTTCACTAGAATCGCAACTATAATTTTATGTTCCCAGTAATAATTAATAGCATTTTTATCAGGGACATGTTTGGAAACTTGGATATGAGTAGCAATCTGCTTTTAATCCAATGGCCAATGCAGATAGATCTTTGGAGAAATAACCATATCCGAACCATTGTAAAATTTGGATTAAAAAATGTAATCCAAGTCCTATATAATGGATTTATGACCAAATATCAGGTCAAACCTCACCTTCTTCATGCCCTAGCAAGCATGGTTACAGTATGAATTCACACTGTTCCATTTTGTGAGAAACCTTCTCCGGTAGATTCACCTTAGATGCAGGTTCTTGAAAATAAATAGGATAAGAGAAAACCCAAATTAGGAAAACAGAAAGGTGTAGTTATTGGGGTGAAGATTAGGGTTGACACGACATATATAAAAAAACAAAAGCAAGCCCAGTGCGAGGCTCCTGCCGGGGTCTAGGAAGGGTCAGATGTATACAGCCTTACATCTGCATGCAGCATTCAAAGAGGCTATTTCCTTGTTTCTAACCCATGACCTTCAGATCACAACAAATGCACCAAGGCCCACCCTAATTGACTCAATATATATATAGAGGGGGGGGGGGGGGGGGGAAATTCGGTGAGCCAGGCAAACCACGTCATTGGTATGCCCAACCAATTAAAATCCACCATATTAGGTTGTTGAGGGCAGCTTTTTCAAGTAGGCGGAACCACTTTCATGGTAGGGTGAATTTTCATTGGTTGGGCATACCAATGAAGTGGTATGCCCGGCTCACCCAATATCTTATCAGAAGGAGAGAGAGTGGCAGCTTAAGTCACTAGAGAATAATCAATGCCAAGGCCTTGTAAATAATATGAAAGCCAGCCTTGAGTGATTTGAACCAAACAAATCCTGCTCCCAACTTAGACATTGTATGATGTACATGCATCAACATGCCTTTATGTAACCTTCGAAATTCCATGAGATGACCAATTGAGGGTGAGAATCTGCGGGGAAGAAATCCTCACAATATAAGAGCAGGCTAGAATGCTTATCTTGTGGAAAAGATGTTGTTGTGTAATTATAACTGAGGGCCCTTAGGAGACACTGTGCATATGAAGAATCAACAGCGAGGGCTATCTGCAACCAGCTCTGTCCAGGGAGATTGGGTGTTCCTCGAGAAGACGACAATGACATGAGCTTCTTTACGAAGGTGACTTCAACTTATGACTTCAACATTAATAAGTTAACAAGTTGGCCTGATTATTATAACTTGTCCCAACTTTCGTAATCAACTGTTAGTAATCTTTAGCGTGCAACATATGATAAATGTAAATAGATGAACGAAACCTTCAGGCTTCAAGATGGTATAATTGGTCATCATCACAACTTACCAAATTAAAGCAAATAACCTCGAGTACATAAATAGATTGTTGACACTTTTACAATTGTTTATATGCCACATGTATTACATAATTCATATGGCCACAATGAAAAAGTTGTATTCAATTAATCAATAATATTACCTGTAATATGAGAAGAGAGTTGATGAAAAGTACCAAAATGTTGGACAATTTTAATTTCTCCACCAAAGCATAAGTAGTTTCAGTATTTTTAAAATTCAATTAAGCATTTGTCGTCCTTTTTTTCCCAGAAAAGGGGCAGGGGGGAAAAGAAAAAAAAAATCGAACAACTTTAACCACTTCAATTCCAAATTAGACTGTGCATATATAAAAGCAGCTGTAGTTTAAAAATAGAAGTCAGAAGAAGAAAAAAGAATCCAAAAGGTTATTTCTTTCAAGATGATTAGTAGTGAAGGGGTAAAAGTAAGTGGTAACCAGTGCCCTCAAAAGCTTAAATCCCCTAGGTGACCAAATACAATAAACACGATACCGTCAATAATACGCAAGAAGGCATAAATTAAATATACCTCAGTTCTTGTGCTTTGATCTTCATTTCCTCAGGTGTAAGAGAAGTTTTAGGATCCTCAACTTTGGTATTAGCAGGTACCTATGCAGAATTGAGCAAATAAGGCATTAATACTATCAAAGTAATGTTTCACTCTGTCAGGGCAATAAGAGAACCATAGAAGCTAGGCATCAAAGCACCAAAGTGCATTTTGCCATACTGCCTTGTAACCAATGACCGACCCAGCATTTTTTCCTAGTGGGGGTGACATTAAATAATAATAAGATTAAATTTTTTTGAAACAAGACAATAAATGCAAATATGTAAATGTAGATTGATAATATATTTCCATTCAATAAATTTATAAAAGTATTTGATGAGTTTTAACTGTTTGAAAATGTTGTATCTCATTTTCAATGCCATTAAATATATCTCTCTTAATATATATAATTAAATATGCCACCGCCATGGTATGTTTTCTTGTATGAAAAGAAAATTACAAACAAGAAACACATGCTATTAGACCAACCTAGTAATTAACAACATGCATCTTCCTCCCTTTTCTCTCGTCTTTGTGTTGGATTTTAAGACCAAGGATAATTTTATAAAGTAATTTTGTAGGAGCATATATACAATCATTAGAAAATAGACATACCAAAAAAAAAAAAAAGTTATTGTGCTCCACCATTGACATGGTAAGAGGGGGAGATTACTCTTTTTCATGACCGAAGAGGCTAAAACTTTAGTGGGGGCGAGTATATACAATAATAAGTGAACACTTGTTTTAAGTATAAAATTCTACAACAGTATGCATGAAATCAGTTTTTATGAAGCTGCACTCAACTGATCAATTGAAAAGAAGAGAACCACAAAAATGAACTCACAGCAATCAACATCAACCACAAAAACAGAAAGAAATTTGTGCCAATGTGGAAAGAATGGTCTACCAGACAACCAACAAGCAACCAGCAACTAGGGAGCTTTATTTAAAACAAACTTGTTCAAGAAAGGATCTCAAAGCTACAATTATGCCACAAAGGCATCATATAGGAACGAACAAATGCATAGATTAAAAGTGACTTCAAGTAATGCTTATCTCAAAGTGCTCTGTCAAGTCTCCCAAAGTCCCCATCACCTAGTTTATATCTTAATATATCACCAGCATCAAGTATTGTTTTATTTGGGCAAGTCACAAAATAAATGTGAATAACCATATAGTATAGAGCTAAAAAAAACCATGTAGTGACATGCTTAGCTTCATAGGAGGCTGACCAAATTTAATGGATTAAAAAGGTAAAACAAGAACACGAAATAAATGAAAGCAGAAAAAGACATTTGCAGGATGCTAATAAGATGCATCCTGAAACAATATATCTTACCAACGGCATCTTATCTATGTCTGGGTCATTCTCATGTTCAACCACCCAATTCACAGCAGCCTCTAGGCTATTGTTACCTGAGAAAAGAAAAAGAAAAAAAAATTAAGAGGATACTACATAATACTGAAACAACATAAGATGGAAACATGCACAAGCCAATCAACCAGGCAAATTGTTCTATAAATTTGCTAAAGAGCATATCAAACAAAAATGCATGCAATGTGGACACAATTTAATTAATTCCAAAAATAAAAATAAATAAATAATAATGTAACCAATGAAAGACTTAGAAATAAATGAATAAATAAACCAAAACTAAGAGCCATTCAACCTCAAACTGGTATGATAATATCATTTTAATTGTGGTACTTTACTTGGGACACGGCAATTATACCATACGCATACTGTGCAAAATGACGAACAGAGTATTTGGCATCCAAGCAAGGGAGATTATAACATTTAATCAAATGCAAAAGATGTTCAGAAAAGGAAAACTATTATGTTGAATTTCTACCAAAAAAAAATTGTATCAACTGACAAACAAACTGCTGAGACATAGATTGACCCTCAACATGATGCAAAAAGATTCCAAAGAAGAATTCAGACAAGATGTTATGTTTCAATTGCATAGGAATTTTCTGGGATGAAGATAAGATCCTGTGTATTCTCAGGAATCAGGATGCAGGAATCAGGATGCATATAATTTCCCTGTAAATGACTTAATTCCAACCTGACCTCTACCTGACGAACTTTAAAACTCCTGTTCTCAACCAACTATGCACTATTTAATATGTAAAATCAATTAGCAATAACAGTATTTAAAAACAAAACCAAAATAATGCTAAGATATAAAATATTCTGATGAAGAAAAGACGTCACCAGAATAATAAAGTGCCCTGGTGGCCCTTTCCCTCGGGAATCCCATTGCTTCAAGTTCCCCAACCAGATTCTGATCGACTTCTGGAACAACCATTTCTAGACAAAAAATAAAGAGCAAAAATTTAATTAATATCAGAGAGAATAAATAATTTAAAAGATAAGCAACCAACACCAATGCATCCATCAACGAGCTCTACTAATTAACAAAGAAAATTAAGCAAAATACATTCCAAACTCAGACGGTTTATCCATTTCAATCCTTAACAAGCTAGCATTAAACCCAGTTCAGCAAACAATTTTTATCAGTAATTTCAAAAAATTCAGCCGAAATTCATTTCATTCAGTCTTAAATTTCTAAAGATTCAGCCTTGACAATATATATTATTAAATTTACATCAAAATCAAACTTATAGTTACATTATTTAAACACAAATGGGTATTATTTTGTTAAATGATCAAATAAAACGAAAAATCCGGGTTGCAAAGACACCAACTGTAAATCTGCAATATCAGACAGACCCAGAATTCAAGCATCCATTAGTTACACAAAAAGTCAGACAGAAGCAATAATCTATATCACACAAGACAGTACCTTCCGATTGGCTACTAGTACTCTCATCACCAGCCTCCTTCATCTCCACATCGCCCTCCGTATCCTTGGAAACCTCCAAACTTATCGGCTTCGCTGCCTCCGATGTCTTGTCCACAAATTCAGCATGCCCAGTCCTCTTTGTGTGCAAATCGCTCTCCTTCAAATTCCAAAAACACACAAATCAAATCCACAACGATCACAACAATACATATGCATAATACATACGTGTATCTATACATCAATCTTGATTCTTGATATATATAATTATAGGTATATAATTGGGTGTATGTATGGTTGAATTGTACGGTTTTGGAGCGGCAGGGTTTGCGGCAAGAGGTGCAGATGAGATTGAGGACGGCTTCGGTGGATTCAGAGAAGTTAGAGTGAGCGGTGAGCTCGGCATGTTCTTGAGCTTCTTCTACCGATTTCAGGAGGGTCCCACATTCGCCGCACTTCAGAGAGACGCCCGCCATTGTTTTTGTTTCTCTCTAGATCCAATCAGAGACGGAGATCCGTGTTGGATCGATGAATGCTTTCTTTTCTTCTGGGGTTTTTGAGTCTCAAAAAACTTGGAAAACGAAAGGTTTTACTACTAGATCACGGTAAACACTGAAATTGCACTTATGTACCTTGATACTTACCATAATTACACGGATTCCTATCTTACTCGTTACTATCTTACAATTGGAAAATTACACAAAATCTAAATTAGTAGCTGGTCCGGACTAGGGATGGCAACCGGACTGTTTGGGCGGGGCACGCCATCCCGTCCTTATTCTCGTTTAGTATAGTTAGACCTATACCGTCGAAAAACGTTATAGAGTGGGTGTGGCGTTGTATTACTTTCGTAATTGTATTATAAATTTAAGGAAAATAAATAATAAAATAAATTTTCAATCATGATAGTAATTTTTTTTATGTAAATATAAACAATATTTAACTTCTCAATTTGAAATAATAAATAGAAATTCTCAAATAAAAATATTACAAAATAATATTTAGTTAGAATAAATTAAGATTTACTTAATATATACATAATAGTACCGAATATAAAATAAAATATAAAGACAAAATTGTAAATTATAAGCAGGACGGGAAGATCTTTCCCCATCCCTATCCCATACCTATACGGGTTTTTAATCATACCTCATCCCTGCCCCAAAACCATTTAATCATCCTCATAATCATTCCCCTATCCCAAAACCATTTAACCATCCCCAAAACCATTTAATCATCCCATAAT
>JAOTQH010000040.1:3054942-3074454 GCA_025631255.1 Cornus kousa
TATAATTGTTTGCAATACTTATAATTCACTTATTTATTTATTTATTTATATTTATTAGCTTTAATTACGTGCAACTGGACGTACGAATTTCTAGTGTGTATATATATATATATATATATATATCTCATTTTAATTGTATACATGGACACAAACAAATCAGATAAAGGTCTAAACTAGCCTTTTGGACATGTTAAATATTATCTCAAGTCGATAAGTTTTTATTTTTGTTTTTTATTTTTTTTATGTGCAACAATTGATGGTTATAGTCCATAAACACGTAAAGTAGAGAGGGAGAGAATTGAGAGAAAAAATGACTTATTGAGTGATTTATACGTGATTTACGGAAGCCGGAAGTTCCAAGCTTGGTAGTGGAGCAAAATTTTATGCCCATAATGATTTGGAGTCATAGAAGTCTGAATAATGTGACTAAGAGTCAATATTTTTATGATGTTATTAATATTCATAAGTTAAAAAAAATAAAAATAAAATTAAACACACTTCTTTTTGTTATGACAAAAGTAAGCCTAATATGAGGATAATTTTAACGATGATACATTTTATTGCCCTTTTTGTTATGACAAAAGTAAGTTTAATATGAGGATAATTTTAACAAAGATACATTTTAGTAATCTTTGGCGGATAAAAAAGAAAAAAAAAAAAAAGAAAAAAGAAAAGAAAAGGTGCAATGAATTGAACAATTAGGCTCCATTTGTTTGAGGATACAATATTTTTCAGTAACATATTTTTAAAAAATATTTTATGTGTTTTATAATATTTGGTTGACATAAAATATTTACGAAGAAAAAACATATTAAAATATAATAAAAATAACTTATTCATCACTTTTTCATCATTTTTTTTTTATTGTTACACGTTCTACCCGATAGATTCGACTTCAATCTCGACCTAGACCTTTACCAAATATAGAAAAATAAACTAAATAAAAATATTTTTCAATTTATTATTTTATTTTATTTATTTTTATGCGGAAGCAAACGGATTAATGTGAGTAATTTGATTTAATTCATAATTTTGAATAAGAAGTGTCAATTTTTGAGAAAATTAATTTGGGAAGAATTATATAAAACAAATATATACTCATCCAACTTGATATAGGTGCTGTTTTTAAAACTGAAAATTTTAAAAGTTAATTAATTAATTTATTTATTTTAACATTGATAAATAACTAAATTCAATGTTATTTAAAATCTCAAGTCATTTACAGTGGCACTTATTTTCTGAATTGAGTTACTAAAGAATTTGTTTATTCAAATTTAGATATTTAAACACACGAGAAAAAAAGTAGATAAAAATAATAAATGAAAAAATGTCAAAATTAACCTGGGCTACAAAACCCTTCTTCAACCCAGAGCTCTCTCACCTGAAAAGAACAGCGATAAAGCATCAGAGAAATAGCTCAAACTCAAAGCATGTTCTCTCGTCCTCTCTCCCCCAAATCGATTCCTATTATCTTCTGGACATCTAAAGGTACTCTCTTTCTATATATCTATATATATATATATACACACTCTAGATTATCTGTTCCGTTTTCCTCCCAAGTCTGAATTGTTTTTGTTTCTGTAATGATTGAATTTTCCATAATCAGTTAATTTTTCTCATCGATTTCCAGCTTCCTTTTCCACACACATTGTTGGCGACACTCCAATTCTTGTAAGACACAATCTCTCCATACTTTCTCTCTCTAGACACGCATGTAACTTCAGCTTCTGCTATTCGAAATGATTGTATATTGTGGGTTTTCTTGATTTCAATGTACAGGTTAGGGATTTTATACGATCTGCATTGTATGATCCTACTCATGGTTACTTCACTCAAAGATCAGGATCAGTCGGAGTGCTCGAGAGAAGCATTAGGTTCAATCAGCTCGAAGGTATTCTTGTTTCTTCTACCCTCTCCGCAGCTGCTAATTGAGTAATTTGTAATGGGTTTTGTGAATTTGGTGATTAATTAACTTATTTGATCATTTCGATATTTATATTTGTGTAAATTATTTGGTGTTCAAAGCACTGAAATTCCCTGAATCGTGGTCAAGTAGAGGATTAGCATTTTCAGTGCAAATTGATGATGTTCAACGCAAGAGTTGGATACGTAATGCATAGTTAAAACTGTATTTGGATGTCCAGGAAATAAATGAGATTGCGTTTTATAAATTGTAATTCTCTGTTTGTGATTTCAGCTCATAGTGAACTATGAAATTTCTCCCGAATTTGAAACTAGTGTAATTACACTAGATGGTTTTTGTTATTAAGGATTCAGATGATGAATAGTTTTTCTTGACTCAATGCCATATGAATATTCCCGTAGTTGATTCTGATGTGGAGTTTTTGGATTTCACTTGAGGTTTTCAATGTCAAGCTTTAAGGATTACCAGTTGTTCCTTTATGGATTGAAGTTATAGTGTTCAATAGATTACATTCCTAGAGCGTGTGAACTGGATTCATTCTTGTTTAACCTATACCATACGTTGATTTTTTGTTGCTAGGATGATTGAAACGAGGTTACAGTGTTTTCAAATTTATACATTTCCAATGGTAAAGGCAAAATTTATACATTTCCAATGGTAAAGGCTTGAAGGAATAAACAAGAGGATTTTTGTTTGAGTCTCAGAGTGGACACACCGTGTGGTCTGTCTCCATTCTTCTCATAGCATCTTGTTGGCAGGATACAACTGGGTTGAAAACAAGATGCCGGGATCATCCAACGATAATTCTCACAAGATCCAAATTTCATTTATGACTAAATTGTGTTCATGCACTTGATTCACCATGTTTGATACTTTAAAATGTTATCGGCTGAATATCAATGAATTCAGGAATGGAGGGATTTATTAGAAAAGGAAAGAAATTAGATTCGAAATTATAATTTTCTTGCTTGGAATGTACAAAGTAATAACGTGAAAGAATTTTAGAAGAATTTTATTACAATTCTTGGTTTTTGTCAAAAAGGCGTTTAAATCAATTTTCTGTTCTAATATTTATGCATGTTCTTTTTTGCATTCACAGTGTAAAAGATGTCAATGAATAATTCCTCCCCTTCTTCCCACTCCCCACTAACATATATGTTCTCCATAGCCAACAATAGAATTAGACTCCTCTACTTCTGTTCCTTTCCTTTTATTTGGTTAAACTCCTTTTTCTCTGTCTCCTTGCAACAATAGTGTGGAATCTTGGCCCTATACGCACATTACAAAATTTGAGTGAGAGAAGAAAAACAAACGGATGATTCCAGCTGGGAGAGAATGGACTCAAAAGACTTTTTGATCACAAACAATATACAAGGGAGGGCTTAGGGTGGTATAAACAAGCACCTCTATCGTAGCAGAAGAGAAATATCAAGATGGAGAGAAAACCAGAACCAAATAAACATGGGAATTTTAGAGAAAAAGAGCGCCAAGCTCTTTTGAATTATCATTATATTAATCCATCTCCGAAGAGTCAGTTCTCTTTTTTCTATTTTTTCTTGTTTGTTTGTTGTTCTCCAAATCTAATAAGCACAAGGATGTGTTAAAAAATATAAAATAAGCACAAGGAATATAACCACTCTAGACAGGTATCGCACACTGACATTTCTCGAATACTGTGGACATGTGTGGGACACATCTTCCACTTGTCCATATTTCAAAAATCAGATTCTTAATTTGGATACATATAAAATTGAATTACATATTTGTATGTAATTTGTATTTAAGTTTGATTATAATGAAAAAAAAGAAAGAAAAGATATAGCAAGGTTTTACTAAAGTAGTGGGGATGTGAATTGGAGATGAGTCATTAAAATATGTGTAGACATGTACGTATAAATATTTACATACATACACAAACACATACAAATATTTGTTGTGTCCTCAAATAACTATAATTATAAGATTTATAAGTTACAAATTTCATGTTATAGTTATAAAATATTAAATCTGCTTATTATGAAATAATTTTTTCATTTAATTTTTTTGCCTGCTCCATGTTTATCTCTTAGTTTTTTAAGTTTTTGCATTCATGTCTGAGACCTGTGTTTGTATCTGTACTTCTTACTCCCCAAGACTATAAGTGGGCTCTATAAAATTTTAAAGACATCGTTAAAAACCTCATCAAAGTATTCTTATCGTAGTAATATATTAATATACTAGCGAATTCTATTCCCAAAACACTTGGAAACTTTAAAAAATAAGTTAATCAAGCATTAGTTAAAAAAGACTCCTGACAGCAGTCAGACTACTGAGGTTAAAGCGTTAAACCCAAATGCCATGTCATCTGTTTGTGGATCCCACATCAAAAGCCTTAAAGCGTTGGGGTCTCCTTGGTTGCATATCCTTCTTTGCTTACTTTGTTGTCACTCTTCTTTGAAACTTGAGAAGCTAGAATATTGAAAGATGTATTGTCCTGTAAGTAGTAAGTAATGGAATTGTGGAATATTTCAGGCAGGAGAGCTTATATGCAGCATTTGGATAAAATTTACAAGCAGAACAACATATCATGGTTTACTCCTGTAGAGCTTTTTAAGGTAATATACAAAATATAATCCATTTACTTGATAACTGTGAGAAAGACAGAGGGTATTCTTTATTATGATGTATTTTTGGAATTGTGAAAGTCCACATGATAATGCAATTGTTGGATGAGATTGCTGAGGCGGTGCAGGTTTGTGGTGCACTGAGCATGTTGGATCCATGGACTATGAGTGATTGAGATGTTAACATCTGCATATTGCTTTTGAGAACTCCCAAAAGGAAAAAAACCATTGTGATTATTCCTTATGTTACCATTTTCTTTGCAAATTTGCAATATTTAAAAAATAAAAATACAAAAAAATGATCTTTTTTGGTTTGTTACATTTAATTTCATTGTAATTCTAACAATGTTTTACTTAATTTTGCATGTATTCTCTTTTCATGAAAATTTTCATTCTTGTAGCCTTGGTATGCCCATGGGATTGCTGAAGCAATTATGCGAACTGCTAATCTTTCAGTTCCATTAAGAGTAAGTTCCTTATTTATTCTGATCTGCCACTTCATGAAGTGTCACCCTAAACTTGTTTCTGTTATAACTTCATCTTGTGTTGCTTTTAAGTCATTCTGCAAGTTAATTTTTGGTTTCATATGTACATTTAAAATTATTTTATGATATAAAAGAGAAGCTTTATTTCTGTATTACACTTGGATTCACTGGCATTGATCTGTTTTAATTTAATTTGCAATGTCTCAGTGACATAGTGTAATGCTAATGATTAATAAATTACTAAACCTGGCTGTACTTTTTAGATATTTTGATGGTGCACATTGTGAAAACTTATGAACATGTAAGGACTAGAGAGTAGAGACATCTGACGTAACTTAAATGCAGAGGTTCCTGCATTGAATCTCCTGTTTCGTTTCTACTTAACAAAGTAGAAATGAATAAATGGCACAGGTTCAATGGTCACATCTAAATTCACGTGCTTTCATGCAATCAAAATTTTGTAGTGTTAATTTTTCATTTTTTTCCATCTCCTTGTTAGAACTTTTGCTGTTCGTTTTTCCCTCTTACTGTTTTGACAGCTTTCAATTTCTTCAAGTTAATTGTACACCCTAGAAGCTTACTTTTAAATTTATCAACTCTAAAGGTAAATTAAGTTGTGTCCATGATTTGAACTATGGGGAGGGGTGGACTGGTTACAAGACTTATCTCTAACTTTATTTGCATGAAGTGGCGTCACTCGGGCTGAATTTGAATGAATTGGAACCATTTCCCAAACTGACAGACTAAACTTTCACCATTGTAAAAATAAACGTTACACTATTTATATACTTAAAAATAGACTAAAGTTATAGATCTTATTCGCTATTGAATAATTTTTTATCACCTGGCAGCTAGAGTCTCTGACGCTTCAGCACTTCCACTTCGAGGGGTGCATGTAGGTGACTATCTGCTAATATTTCTTGATTAGTTCCTCAGGTGCTCGAAAACCAAGCTAGATGAAACAATGGCATTTGTGCTCCCTAGACAACACTAATTGATTCCTAGCTGTTTTGCTTCTGTAAATGTGCCATTTTTTTCGCTTGAAAGGGCAAACCATTCAATAATTCATGTACTTAACTTTTTCATTCTTTTTTATCTTGTGAGATTTCATTTGGGAAATGATTCAATTTCATTTCCAAAACTTGAACAGTAATAGCTATTGTCGATTTCATACTGTCCCTTGCCTGCAGCTTCTACCTTAAGTCTATTTGGTATTAATATACTTTAACATATATGTGAGCTCTTTAACCAATGGAATATAGTTTGTCTGAAGTAAACTCTTTATCTCTTCACTATCTGTTTGTACAAATATGTATCTCAATCATCTTCCACGTGCTTGATCATAATATAATTTGACTTTTTATAAAAAATATTCATCCCTTTTCCAGACCTTTTGTTTTCATTCAGTTTGTATATTATAATGTATTTTGATATATTTTCTTTCCCATGGCAATACTTGTGCTAGCTAATATTCATTTGTCACTTCCCTTTTTTAATTATTATTATTATTATTATTATTATTATTATTTTTGTGTTAAAATCTACTTCTTTGCATCTTAGGAATAAATATTGATCCTATTCCTTTGTTATCTGTATTCAGATATATGAAATTGGTGGTGGATCAGGAACTTGTGCAAAGGGCATAATGGATTACATAATGTTGAATGCACCTACGAGAGTTTACAATAATATGACTTACATGTATGTGCATCAATTTTACCTTCTATTACTATGACACTGTAGACCTCTTTCTAACATTAAGCTTGTAATGGCATCTTTAAAGATGTGAATAGGAACTTGTGTGCTTTTCATATAAATTGTTGTGAAATCTGGAAAAGCAGATCTAGACCCTAAAGAAGATCAAATTGGATAAAGGGGTGATTATTTCTCATCTTTTCCACTGTTTGATTCACATTCACCTATTTGACTGTATCTGTTTTTGGTTTAGAGGTTGCGCTGTGGTTCTACTTCATTAAGTACTAATCTGGAGTTCTTGACTTAACTGCTTGTACTTCATCAATAAATTTTTAAATTTTGATGAATGGTTATGAACCTATAATTAACTAATTTTTTTCTCTAAATTTTGGAACAAAAGATATGCGACTTTTACTGAGTTAGCGAAGTCTCTACACTGTATATTTGGATTTTATCCACCACCATTTCTAATCTTGCTAGGCTTAAATTGATTTGTGGTGGTTTTGTCGTTTGACTTGGATTCAACCTGAATACTAAAATTTAATCATATTTAAGTATTTTTAGGATTAGTCTCTCTGAGAGGAATAGAGAAGATGACATCTCCTTTTATTGTTTTTCTTGGTAAAGAAGAGGACCAACTCAATATTGAAAGAGAAGTTTAAAACTTAAAAAAGGTAAAAAAGGCGTTCTTAGAATTTTGATTAAAATTTCAAATAATTGAAAATCCAAAATTTTGTACTAAGGCTAATTACAGTTACTTTATGTGGTTGAGCCTATAGGTTGTATCACAGACGCTACTAATACCACCTTTGCTGGTGGTTAAAATGCGACTGTTAGTTTTTCCATCTAATATACTGGTGTACCAGTGTCCACACAGCAATTCAAAGGTGGGAACACTCCCTCCTAATTTGAAGTGCCAAAATAAAATTTATGTCCTTATAAACCTCTTGTACCCTTCTCTTAATTTTCTTCTCTCTCTCATTCACTTTCTCCTCAACCGACATTCAGCAAGCCCACCACCTCCAAACTATTTCTCCTCCCACTCCTATCACACTTTCTATTTCTCCATGAAACCCCATAATCATGACACTATCATCTAACACTGCCGCTACCACTGCCACCAAGCACCACCGCTAGTTCTGTCACCATCTCTCCTCCCACCATCGTTTCTCACTTTTTTTGTGTACTTGAATTAGGTTTGCTTTCAATTCTTGATTTATTAGAGTTTCTGGTAACAAGTTTATACTCTGGGAATTCCTCCTTTCTATGACTTAAAGAAAAACAAACAAATTAAATTTTGGAGTTCTCTTTAGATGTTCTACTTCATTCACACGTTTATTCTCTTCTACATTTCTAAAAGGAAATAAATTAATCAAAATTTTCTTTTCTAAATTTCAAGTATGAATACATATAAGTATTTCTCTAGAAAAGATAATGGCCCCACTTTAGACTCAACCCACAAAACAACGTATATCAGTACAAATATGAAAATATATTAATATTTTTCAGATATTTGTTTTTATTCGTAGAAATATTTAGTAAGTTATAATTGACTTGAAGTATTAGGAAATGTGCATGGCACATGGACTTTTACTAGTATGTATATACATATATTGAATAGATATTATGGATAAATATAAAGAGGAGAAATTGAAATTGGATTTGCTTTTGATTGTTGATTTTGAATTTTCATAACAGTACATCTATGAATTGGAGATGTGGGCAGAGAGAGAAATAGAAGTAAGAGTTGGGTTTGCTTTTGATGCTTAATTTTTTATTCTTTTAAAAAGAAGATATATTCAATTTAATTCAACTCAACAAATTTTAATGCCAACTACTCGGGGTCGATTACATGGATTCGTCATCCCTAATTGTCTCTAAGCTAATCCTTTGCAACGTTGCCCTTCCTCATGGCTTCAACCATGTTTTTTTTGGCCTTCCTCTTGTTCTTTAGAACCTTCAATTTGGATCAAATCACTCCTCCATAACAGCGTGTTATCTATGTTGTGCATGGCTAAATGTTTGCATCGGATGCAAGTGGAGTAGAGAGCGGGAAAGGAGAAAAGGGAGGATGAATTCATTATTGATTTGGACAGAGAGAAAGGAGGTGGAAATGTTTGGGGGTAAAGAGAGAATGGATGTTGGAGAGAAAAGTGAGGAGAAAGTATGGTGGTGGCGATGAGAAGTGATGGGTGGTATAGAGAAGAGAAACTAGAAAGAATGGTATTTTGAACATTATACATTTAATTTCTTATAACTCTTTATATATTGCTCTTCAAGCACAACTATTTGCATGCGCAATGACACCTTTTGAATTTTGGGGGTTTTCGGTGTTTTTATGCCTAACCACTGGGAGGCAAATGTAATTATAACTTGGAAGTATCTTTCTTATTTAATAATAATTATCCGTTTGCTTCATAGTTTCCTTAAATTAGGAGGATGCTTTACCCAGTAACTAATCAATATGTATGTTATTTTGAAGTTTGTACAACTACAGATGTAAGAGATGTTTTGTTTACTGCAGTTCAGTGGAAATCAGTTCCTCACTGGCCAAGAAACAAATAGAGACAGTTGGAGAAGTTGGCAGTCACTTATCAAAGTTTCGAGTAGAGTGTCGTGATGCTGCTGATCGGAGTGGGTGGGGTAATTTGACCTCCACTGTGAACACATTTTCCTTTTTTCTTACTTTTCCTGATGAAACTACATTTACATTTCTTGCAAAATTAATACTCCGTATGCACTTATTTCTGTTGTCCAATTGTGAGGCCCTACTTTTTGGTCATGACCTTGAAAGAATATTCAATGAAGAGAACTATGCTTACAATACACCATGATATCTTCCATTTAATTTAATTTTTATAGCTATTACTACTGTTATCATCATCATTAAAACTATTTTAGTTATTATGATAATTATTATCATTGATCTCAATATGATATTAATTATTATCATTGGTCTTGCCGTTTCATTATGCGATTTGGTTCACTTGTGTTCTGGTCTTATCCTTCACCTTCAGTTTCCACCTTGGTTTAAATATTCCAAAGAACAAAAGAAATACTACCTCCATCTAATTCGGGACAGAGGGAGTATGCACTTAATTTGAATTCGTTTGTTGGATAATATGAATTTTATTCAATCTAGTGCTGGTTGAAAAAGGGTCCTTAGATGAATGATAGTATTTTTTAATACAATCTTAAAGAGATTTTCCAAAAAGAATTCCCAATGCAAATTAAGTCATTCTTAGCACAATTTTGAGGATCGTTTTTTACATGTTGGGCCTTCATGGTGCATTTGATGGATTGATCTTACTTATTTGAAAACAAGAGGGGACATGTGATAATATTGCTCGATATTTCATGTGTGTCTTGTTTATTGAATTTTTTTAAGAAGTGGTATAGTGATAGTTCGACATTAGAGATTGCAATGGGGGCAGTCTGGGAGGTGTTCTTTACCCTTTGCTCCCGAGGGGAAAAAATGTTTCCAAAACTTGTCTTGGAGACTGGGACTCAATTCAAGACGGGATGGGATGGGGTGAGAAAATCATATGAAGCTAGGCGGGTACCCCATCGGGGCAAAGATAGAGAGAGAAGAATGGTTAATGGCAACACAACAACCAAGAGTGAGCATATATTCGAAGGTCATTAGATAGTAGGGGCTCTTTTTCTAACCTTTGCTCCTGAGGAAAAAAATAGTCCCTGAAATTGTCTTGGAGACTGGGACTCAATTCAAGACAGGATGGGACCGGGTGAGAAAGATGTATGAAGTTGGGCTGGCACCTCATCGGGGCAAAGAAATAAAGATAGAGAGAGAGGAATGGCTAATGGAAACAGAACAACCAAGAGTGAGCTTATATTCAAAGGGCATTAGCTAGTTTTGGTTCTGCCTAGATGGAGTGCTGTGAGAGAGTAAAATGTGTTTTTGGCAGACTAAGAATTATGTATATATATTTACTATTTCAATTGAGCTGTTCCTCCTGCGGGTTCTCTCTGAGGGTCATTACCATTTATGTTTTACCTTTTCTTTGACTAATAGATATTGACCCACCTCCATGTGAAATCTGGTGTAGCATGGAATCAAGGGCGTTGGCTGGAGAATGTTACAAGGGATAAAGTTCTAAATTTTTTAGTTTATCAGTTACAGTGTGCTACTGTTTATATTAGTTAGAGGGAACAGAAGAAGTCTTTTAAATAAATTGCTGTAACTGTCCTCACTCAGAAATGACAATTTCAATGTTATTTGAATCATGTTTTTTCATTTAAAAAATCCCAGTACTCAGCATAATAGATGGGTGCATAGGGAATGGAATCTCTCCTGTGAATCTTCCAATAATAAGTAACTATCTGGTAGAAGTCCTCGTGATATTTCCTGAACCCACCTCTGTCTCATAGTTCTGCACAATACTGTCCATCGGGATTATATGAGGCTCCATTGTTGATTGAGCTGACCAATGTATAGCATGAAATTTTTGATCCGCTGTGTTACGATTCTTTATATAGAATACCTTTTCCACTGGAAATATTAAAGATGTGTTTTTTTTTTTTTTTTTTTCCGTTCAATGGTCAACAAGAAAGTAGAAAGGCAGGGTGTGGCTAGGCGGACACCTTAATTGACCACCTAAAACGAGTTATTTTTTCCAACAGTCACCTTGCTTATGGTGGAATATATGTTTTTCTTAATGCACTTACCAATTTTTTCTTGTCATTATTTAGAAAATGATATATGGAAATAGAAAAATTGTATTCTTTGATAAAATGTTACATCTTTTCATCATTCTCCTCATGTTTGCTAGATCAAATGTTAATCTTGCCCCTCTCTCCAACCACTATAAATAGGGGTCCTTCCCTCCCCCTTAAAAAACAAGGGGGAAATTTGTTAAGATTTTATTTTCTTTGTCACATAAATATCTAAAAATTGCCATTTAATTGCAAGCTGGAGCCTGTTTTAAGTATCCTTCATCAGGTTAGAGAACTAAGAGTACTTTTGCTATTGAAACAGGGGATGCAGAGCAACAACCATGCTGGGTTATAATGCTTGAGGTATCATCAATCTCTTTGCTTCTTTTTTGTCTGGATTTTAAATATTTTTTACAAGATCAGTAGTATAAGTTCCCCACTAATACTGAAAATTGATTGCGTACTCTTGGAGGTCCTTGGAAATCAATCATTGTAAATTGAAGGTGGTGTTAGAGAGTCCGAATTATTTTCTTGTTCACTAGAAAATGTACAGACGCAACAGTTATTTAGACAAGAATATGAGATTACATATTCTTATATATATATATATATATATATATATATATTCCACAGTTATTTATATTTGGTACTATATAACTTACTTTATGAAGGCAATGGTTTCTATAGTGACTGTAACATATTGCTACCCTTCCTATGAGGACAAGGTGGTTGTGGGTTATGCCTTTATCATGTGATTCCATAACAAATGCTTTAATGAATGAAGTAACATTGTGTCCTGATGTCACTTCAAGAATAAAGTATTGCTATCAACCTGAGAGCTATATGCTATACATCTTCTCAAGCGAAACTCCTATGTGAGTTCCAGTTAGATTCATCTTATGCATTATATTTATTTTAATTAGTTAATTATTTTCTTATAGGTTCTTGATAATCTTCCACATGATCTTATCTATTCGGAAAATCAAGTTTCACCTTGGATGGAAGTATGGGTTGAAAAGCAACATGACAGGTGAGCAACTGCGTGCAGCTAGTGTCACTTTTTCTCCTTAAATACTCTATAAAAATTGGTATAGTAACTTTGTCTCATTTATACACTTGGCATATGATTTTGCCAGATGAAAATGAACAAACTGAAGTAATCCATTATTTGTTTATGTATGTGTTCATCTATGTGATTGTGCAATTATTTTTAGACTAGTCATGTCTGATGCACATAAATGGAATTTAGTTGTGATAAAGAGTGTTTAGAAACCTTGATTTTGATTTTGGGCATGGATTTAAGAATTGTGGTCTTTAAATGCCAATTTCCATTTGTTATTTCAAATCTATTGATGTGGAGGTTTGAACTCTGTCCAAGGGTTTCGCCAAATCAATCGCATGATAAAGAGTCCTTCGAGAAGGAATTGGACATACGGCCTCAAAATCATATCTTTATCACAAGGGCTGGCAATCTAAATGCTAACTTAATGTTTTCCTTGAAGTATTCAGGAACTGTGTTTTACTTTTTGCCTATACTACATCAAAATGACAATTATCTTCCTGCATGTTTCCCAAGTATAGTAGTGTTAGCTGTAGGACCATTAAATATGCACATAACGATCCTATATATATTTTTCTTTAGTAGGTCACAGCTCTCTGAGTTGTATAAGCCTTTACAAGATCCACTAATTACACGTTGTATGGAGATTGTGAATTTGGACGAAGATCATACAGCTCAAGGAAGCAAGGGAGCTTCAGCACTAAAAAAAATTTGGGCTAAAATTTATCCGAAGTCTCAAAGATGTTGGCTACCTACTGGCTGCCTGGTACAAGAATTTTTTAGAACAATGTTGCAATAATTTTGTTGTCTTCTATATCTATTTACTTATGCAATACAACTCCCCTAAAACATTCAGAAACTTCTAGAAGTTCTACATGGAGCCCTACCAAAGATGTCTTTGATCGCTTCAGATTTCAGTTACCTTCCTGATGTGAGAATACCTGGTGAAAGAGCTCCATTGGTTTCAACCAAGGTACATTTTATACCATATTTTGTTTTAATCATTATGCATTGGTTTCCACATGTTCTCAGAACCTTCTTATATACTTTGATAAAGCAAATCTTATGAGCCATATAAGCCTATCCTCATTGTGCTTTGTCCCTAGTATGCAGCGTACTGTACATCATTCCGATCATGTCCTAAAGTGACTGTAGCTAACATTACCATGCTAATGAAGCCATTGGTTTCTTATGGTCCCTACAGAAGCAAAAACAATAGAGGTTTGACTAACATCTCAATGGAGAAGGGAAGGAGAGAAGGGAGGGGGGTCTTGTTAATTGAATAAAACCGATATTTCAAGACCTTTGGAGACACTGGCAGTTTATGCACAAAATATTGTATATTTTGGGGAAATTGGCCTTTCATCTTTATGTTCAATGATCAGCTAGTGAGGTGGTTGACTACAGTTAAGTAGGTACCTAGTACATTAGAGGAGTTTCAAGGATACTCATTCCATCTAACAGGTTTCCTTTGATATGACATTTCCAATACTTTTTTGTAGTTTTTTACTATTTCTCTGACTGCTGTTCTTCTTTTCCGTACTCTTTCTTCCTCTTACTAATGCTTTCTATTTCTCAGTAAAAATAGGAAAAATAGAAATATCTATCTTCTTGTTTTCCACTTCATCTACAGATTGCTTGCTTTGTTTTTATAAGACTATAGACAAGCATGTCAAACAATATTAACAATCCCCACTTAATTCATTTGACCTTTTCTACAATTTTTCTCTGCAGAATGATGGGCAAAGTTCAGATCACAGCAGTTATCTGGATGCTAAGGTAGTATTTTATCATTTTTATTCCCTTTTTCTGTGTGTCTATATGGACTCTTGAATTACCTTAGTATTACTCCCTGCAAACAATGCCAATATCTTTTCTCAGTGACTAAGATGCCAATAGCATGATAAATATGCTGTTAGATAATATTGGATCGTAAAATTCTGGGGATAACTTCGTCCATATATTGGAAAATGTTCTAATTAAGGTGGATATTTTTCAACATATAGATCAGTGTTGTTATGATCAAAGGTCCAGTAGTTATATATATGCCTTGATTAGTTTAACTGGATGGTACTTTATGCTGTATCATCTGTAAACTTCCTGAAGTGGGGAGCTGATGGCTAACCCATATTAGTAGTGAAAACATTTACAGTGTTCTGCTTAAACCACTATTTTTGTCCATTATTTGACCAATAACAGAAACTAAAATTGAGTGCTCACCTCTGCTTCAGTTTTTTTGTCAACTTCAAATGATTGGATTAATTCATAGTGGTGTCTTGACAGCAGTCAACATGTTCTATTCCTGCTGCATTCCCAGGCACAAATCTTCAAAGTTAAGAGGGGAGCTGTGAGAAGGAAGTTGATGTTAATTAATTAATTTAATCATCAAGAATTTTATAGTCAGTCATTTTTTTATTTTTTTTTGGAGGGTTAAGCAAATTCACACACCTATGCCTCCACCGAGGCTCGAACTGACCTCCCCTTTGAGGAGATGGTTTTGTACTAGCTAGGCTATTGCTCATTTGGTCAGTTTTTTTTTTTTTAATTCTTGTTTCTTGATATCTCGAACCTTGCATGTACATGTGATAAAACTTATTTCCATATGCTGTAAAATGCAAAAAATAGGCCCATCCATGGTCCATTGGTCTCAGTCAAGTTGAAATGGAATAAAAACATTTCCACCATTTCATCAACAGCCCATTGCACCTGACTTTGAAACCTAACACTTCGAGATTCCTTTCTTTATACTCTTGAATACAGCATGACTATAATCTTCCTTACTATGTGAGACGTCTAACTAACGCCATCCACTACAATTCCTTGCAGCAATAAAAATGTGCTATCTTTTGGTTCATCATTTAAAAAGGAGTGGTATCTTGAATCATTTTGTAGGTTACAGTAGTTTCCTGGAGATATCTTGCTTAATATACTGAATTAATCCATTCATATATTATGTAATTAAAAGTCAAACATATTATTGTACCGACTGCTTCACAGGAATATGATACTGCAAAAATAACCGGCTTACTTATTTTGTGAGGTCAACCTTGTGTATTATCTTGTGAGTTTGTTTGCCGTGTTGATAAAAACACCTGAGAGTTTCCAGTCTTTTATAATCTCTGGGCATTACATTGATGTTTTGAATATTTTTTATTGCAGGGTGATGCTGATATCTTTTTCCCAACAGACTTCTGGCTGTTGGAACGTCTAGATCATTATTGTTCTGGGTGGTTGAAGCTGCAAAAAGAAAAATCATCAAAGCAAGGGAAAAAAAGGCGGACTATCACGGTAATTTCTGCTCTTTTCTAACACAACGTTTTAAATACAAACAGTTAACAGGAAATATTTGAATATTGAGTAGACAATTCCATGCAGTATTGCTGGCTTCTTTTCACAAATTTTTAGATATATATATATATATATATATATATTCAAATGAGGATCGAGTTGATAAACATCCTATTCCTTCTTTTTATATTCCAATTATCAGTATTGAAAAAGTCTGATTTTGTAATTGTTATTTTTTTTTAAAAAAAGGGACAGTCTGCTACACCTAAAATGCCCATGGTTGATTAAGATACATCTGTTTGCAAATTGATTTTTATGTATATATCTCAAGTTTAAGAGTTTTTGGTAACTTATTTTTACTTGGTGCTCACGTTTATCACATTGGGTGTAGCTTGAGACATCTTCATTCATGGAAGAGTTTGGTCTGCCCACAAAAACGAGAACCAAAGATGGATACAACCCTCTTCTGGATGACTTCAAGAACACTAAAATTTATCTGAGTGTTCCCACGCATAATACCAAGTAGAAGAAGCTGGCATATTATGTTTTTTGAGGCCACTTCACTTTGGAGGAAGCATGCTCTTGAAGCTACGCGGTCGGTTTTTAGGCTTGGCTTGTTAGAATTGAAGTGTGTCAAATATGCGAGTTAAATCAGGCATGATGCGAACAATGGTTTGAGTTTGAGCTGCGCATGATGCAGAAATTTGTGTATCAGGATACAGTCATGGAGCCTTGAAAAGCACACAATTTGGTCCCCAAAGTGTGTTTTACGAATTCTTTGTTGTGAGGCTAGGGCTAGCTAAGCAAGCACAACCTGGAAAAAAATGAAAGCTTAGAAACAGTTTCAACTTCTCACGATCATTTGTTGTCATTCAATTTTGTTAGAGAATTAGATGAGGAAACAACGTTATTCATGTGTTCTAGTGACATATTTTTCTGAGCATTTTTACACTAATTCTTCATTTTAAATAATTTTAATGTTGTAAAAATTATAATTCTTGCAACTTCATGCTGATGGCTTAATGACTTTCTCCATGTTAACATTTTATTGAGGCCTAAGAACAGTTTTGGGAGGAACTCTTACTCTTTAAATCAACAAACATGTCTTCCTCACCTTGAGGGGAGATCTTATTTATAAATAAAATAAAATAATAAAATAAGTTATCAATTAAAATATAATTTTATTTACAAAAAATTACTCAGCCTTTTTACTCTACACAGGATTTCTCATAATAAAATAAGTTATCTATTCAAATAATAATCCTATTTTACACAAAATTTCTCGAGGTTTACTCTACATACACGGAATTCCTCGGGGTTACTCTCTTACACAGGCTAAACACCTCTTAAAATAATTAATTGTTTAATTGACGTGTATTTTGTTTTATTGTTTTTTCAAAATAATATTGACTCCAAATTTAATTGTTAGAAGTTTAATAGAAGAAATTTTTTAATTGTTTTTGTAAAATAATATCGATTCCAAAATAATATTAACTTGTATTTTAGTAGTGTTTGTATTTGGGCTTTTATATATAATTTCTTCATGTTCCTTTTTTATTGTTTTGTTTTATTCTTAAATTCTTGCAAATTAAAATTTTTATTGTTTATTTGTTCGGTAATTAATATTTTGCTTTTAGATTAATAGAAACTCTTTTAAATTTTATCTATTTTTAAAAGTTATAAAGGGTATTGATGACTTGATGTACTAAAAGGGACGAATGTTGTTTTTCTATAAAAAATATGTTTATGTTACTTTTTTTCTTGTTCTTAAACTTGTTTTTAGTTACTTTTGATTTATAATAATGTATGCTTTTTTGCATTTCTTTCTTGTGCATTCGATCTTGAGTTTGTCTTAGGTTTCAAATTATCGTAAATTTATTTTGAGTTTGTCTTATGAATGTCTCTTTTGTAGAACAGAGTCTGAAGAGCAAGTGAAATAGCACATGATGAGCTACAATTTATGAAAATTTAATCAATTTAGTTGAATTTTCCAAATTTTAGTTATCTGTTCTAATGTTGTCTTTTTGTTCGCTAAAATCATTAATATTTTAATATTTAATTTTTTTTTTTTTTTACTATATTTAAAATATCTATATTAAAAAGAAATTAATCAATATAATGGTATCTATTATTAAAAAAACCAAATTAAATAATAATTTTTAAAAAAATCAAAATTAATTTTGTGGGTACCTAAGTTTTGGCATATTTCTTAACTAAACAGGTCCTGCAGTGTCTCACAGCCTTCAAAAAGTGAGACCGCCACGCCAAAAATGGCATCCCAATTTGTGATTCAATTTTTTTGGGCCAAATTTCGGACAAGCCCATTGAAATACCCAATTCAGCAAATGTTCAGACAAACAGAGAAAGCAGTACGGAGTATCTTGTTTTAATTTCCCTGTAAGCAGGTTTCCTAAATTAATACTAGTAGGTTTCCTTTCCTTATGGTATTAGGATTCGTTATTATAAATTCCACTAGTGCTATAAATATCACTTTACTCCTGCAATCCTTCAAATATCTTAGCTTTCGCTCCATATATCACACAAACTACTCTCTCTCTCTCTCTCTAAGGTTAGGGATTTTGTTTTTTGTTTTGAGAGAAACAACTAAAGATCGTCGTGTTGAGAAGTTCCGGGCGTGGATCGATGAGTAAGATTGGTGGATTCCAGAATGGAACTACACAAACGATGGGCTCTCATAATCCTCAACAAACCTGGAATTTTCATGGGAATCTCCCTTACTCTTCACAACACCAGCTTAATATGAAAGGCAGTGGAAGCAATTTCCAAAAGCCTTTAATTCACAGTTTTCCAGATGCCAGTGCGCAAGTGCATGGTTCCTTAACTATGAGTATGGGGTCAAGAATTGGTTCATCACGCCTCCACTTGTTGAACCCAGAGGCTAGGCCAGCTGCTGTACCAGCAGCACCAAAGAGGGCCTGGCCTCCAGTAAATTTGCAAAAATCTCACCCACCCCCTTTCTTAAATAATCTTCCACCGCAGAAACAGATAAGAATTGGAGTTTCATCTTTAATGGTTCCTCCTGTGAATCATGGACACACAACGCAAGGGCATGGTTCTGCTGTAAATGCTTTCTTTTTTAATCCAATTCCTGCCCTTCATCCGTCCACCATGCCAATCCTTAATATCCCAAAAAGCTCCATGCATTTGCAAGCACCCTTGCCACCTCTTCCTCCAGGTCCCCCTCCTGCCTCATCACAAATCATACAACCCATCCTACAAAATCCAGCTCTTATTGTTCCTCACCCTCCTGCTGATCATAATGCATTTTCAGGTTTGTTTAATTCTCTCGTGGCTCGAGGTTTGATTTCATTGGGAAAGCAAGCTCCTGTGCAGGATTCTATGGGACTTGAATTTGATCTTCAACTTCTCAAGGTGCGCCATGAGTCTGTGGTAACCGCTTTATATGGTGATCTCCCAAGGCAATGCAAAACTTGTGGGCTTCGGTTCAGACGCCAAGAGGAGCATAGCAGTCATATGGATTGGCATGTGACCAAGAACCGGATGTCTAAGAACCGTAAGCAGAAGCCTTCTCGTAAGTGGTTTCCAAGTATTGACCTGTGGCTTAGTGGTGTGGAGGCATTAGGGACTGATGCTATTCCTGTGTTTTTACCCACTGAGAACGTTGAGGAAAAAAATGATGATGAAGAATTGGCAGTTCCTGCTGATGAGGAACAGAACGTTTGTGCGTTATGCAGAGAGCGTTTTGATGATTTTTATAGTGATGAGACTGAGGAATGGATGTATAAGGGGGCTGTCTACATG
>JAOTQH010000040.1:3098892-3111147 GCA_025631255.1 Cornus kousa
GTCCAAGGGGCCGCAGTTGCCTTCCGGAATCTCTATACGGGCTTCCACACGTTCATGTCATTGAAGAGCATGCACGGCTCTTGACAAATCTTCAATCATACGCCGCATCTTAGTTATCTCTATTTGTTGGGCTTGGTTTCCTCTTCCACGACCTCTACCATGTCCAACCATGGTGTAGATTTAGGGTTTTGTTGGTCTCTGATACCAATTTGATTTTGGGCAGTAGCAATAAGCTGTTGTCCTGCAACTTTAGCAATGTAAATCCACGAAGGAAAGGGATTTCCAGCAATAAACAAGCAGAAAAAATAGAGAGAGAAAGCAATAGAATCAAAGTGGAACGTAGATAGGTGAGTTCTAGGGCAAAGAGACCCGAGAGAAACTCTAAATCTGATTTTCTGGAATAAAACTGCTTACAAAGTCTCTTAATAAACTATTTATACTAGGGTTACAGCAACCCTAGCATCCTAGCCTGATTACTTTAATAACTAATAAATCCTAACCCTCCAAAATACTTAATAACTCACATGATAGTCACAATGACCATTTAAAAAGACCAGGACTATAACCATCATCTACCAAATAACATAAAACATAACAATAAAATAAGAAGCATAGAAAATAAGCAAATAACTAAAATCCTAAGATAACTAAAACCCAAGCCTAGTTGGCTAGTGGGCCCGATTAGTCTTGGAGAGCCTCGGATGCTCCTGCATCACTTGGTCTGCCCTTGGGGGCAATTTTGAGGAGATTTCAGTCTGGGATCTTGTGGGATTTTGTGGTTGAGCAATTCGAGAGAAGACTTGTTGGGTGGAAGAAGCAGTATCTTTCGAAAGGGGGGAAGATTACCCTTATAAAGAGCACTCTTTCAAATCTTTCTATCTATTTTTTTGTCTTTTTTTCCAATGCCGAAGACTGTTATGCAAAGATTAGATTTGATTCAGAGGAATTTTCTGTGGGGTGGCACTAGTGATGAGTTTAAATACCATTTGGTAAACTGGGAGAAGGTGTGCTTACCTATTTAAAAAGGGGGCTTGGGTATCAGAAAATTGGACTTGTTTAAGGCTATGTTGGGTAAATGGTTATAGAGGTTCGGGTGCGAGTTTATGGAGGAGAGTCATTGTTTGCCGGTATGGGGAGGGTGACGGTGGGTGGTTATCTAGGGATGTGAGATTTCCAACAGGTATAGGCAGGAGGCTAATCTGGAAGGGTGGGATGAGTTTGCCAAACGTATTGAATCTAATAAGGTTTTTGGAGGATCTCTGGTGTGGAGACATTGTTTTGGCTTGTAGGTTCCCTCGGTGGTTCATGATTTGGTCAAGTAGACATGCTTTGGTTTCTGACTGTTATCGTCTTGATATTGGGAGGTTGACTTGGGATTTGCAGTTTCGTAGAGAGCTTCATGATTGGCAGCTTACAGAGGTTGCTAAGTTCTTAGCTCTGCTCTATAGCCAGGAGGTGGAGGGGGTGGAGTTGGATGAGATAGTGTGGATGGGTCTGCCAAGAGGGGTGTTTCAGGTTAAGGTTTTTTTTAATCATAGTCCTGTGGAGATTCCAGGTAATTTTTTCCCATGGAAGGCGATTTGGAGGTGAAAGCCCCCTTGAAGGTGGCATTTTTTGCGTGGTATGCTGCTCATGGAAGCATTCTCAGTCTCGACAATCTCAGGAAGAGAAGCTTGATCGTGGTTAATTGGTCTTGCATGTGCAAGAGGTTAGAGGAAACTGTGGATCACCTTCTTCTTCACTGCCTAGTGACGAGGAATATTTAGGCTCTGTTTTTGGTTGCGTTTGGTGTGTCTTGGGTGTTTCCAAGATTCACAGTGGAGATGGTTGAGGCTTGGAGACAGTGTCTAGTGGAGAGCCGAGTCAGGATGTTTGGAGGGCTATTCCCCTTTGTTTATGGTGGGGTTTGTGGCGTGAGAGGAATAGGAGAGCCTTTGAAGGAGAGGAGACTCCTATTTGGACTCTTAAATATTGTATTCTACATACTTTATTCTTTTGGGTTTATGGGCGTAATTGTACATCTTTGGGGGCATCTTTTGGATTTTGTGGATAGCTTAAAGCTTTAGTGTCGCCTCTGGCGTCTTGTGTATTCCTTGGAAGTGTTCCCCTCTTGAGCGCCTATTTCTAATGAAATCTTACTTATCAGTATATATATATATATATATATATACACTGATAAGTAAGATTTCATTAGAAATATATATATCATAGGCCATCCTTTTTTTTTTTTGTTCACAACCTCGGCCATGTTCGTTTAGACCTCCCATTGGAACTGCAAGTTGGTCTGAGTTGTCATGAGTGCAGCTCAGTAGCCTGAAATTCTAAGTAGCTGATTTCATGCTAATGTTCATGGTTCAGAGTTGGAATTTGAATCAAGGTTGGTCTTTGCCTTAGCTTGACTAGTCAAGGGAGGACTAACCCTACCTGAGGTTATTATATATATGTAGCCGATATTATTATATTTATTTATATTTTAGATTTGTTATGTAATTTATATTATGTTCTACAATTGCACGGTTTAATTTGAATTGCTGGAAAAAGATTTTGTTTTCAGGAAGGAGCTCTAGGTTCAACTTGCTTGTTTTAACAAATAGTTACAATACCAAGTAATTTTGGTTAAGTTTCTCAATGTAGGGCAACCTGAAATCAGCCTCTTTTCTGAGTGACATAGCGAGGAGCCCATGAAATGAGTTTTTCAACTGATGATTCAGGACAATTTTAGAAAACCCAAATAATGTTGGCTACTGTTAGGTTTGTACTGGTTTCTGCTTATGAAAAGCTTGCAATTTTATGGTGTAAATGGGAATCATTTGGTTTCCAGATGGAATGTTGAGGGAACAAACTTGGTTTTAGAAGTTGCTGGAATTGTACAGCTGCCCATTATGCAGTTTGTGTGTTAAGCTAACTGCCAAAGGGTAAGAGAAGTATTACGATTGATTAAGACCCAGTGGGGGTAGAGTTTTGGGATGGAACCAAGGAAATCCAGGTTGTTCTGGTTTGCACTAGCACTTTTACGTTATTTTTTGGTTTGGGTTGGAGGAGGTTTGCCACGTCAGGTCCTTGGTGAAGGTTAATCGGAGAAGAAGAATAACTCAATTACATGAGGTCTCGTGCACCCTTCATGTGAAATTTCCATTTCACAATTATTCTTTTTCGCATTTTCTACATCTACTGTGTCAGGACTCCGTTCAAGCTTGGGTTTGGTTTTGCTGCTAATTTAGATCTTCATCCATATTATGGCTTCACTTGCTCCTGTCTTCCATTATCCTCTTCAAAAGCAGAGATGAAACCAATGGTGGACCTACTACTGGACTAAGTGGAACCACGATTGTCCTGAAAATTTACAGAAACCCTGTGAACAGTGAGTTTGATAAAAATATATATTAAAAAAAAAAAAAAGAATTTAAACTTGCCCCTTGCCGTATGAAAAATCTCAATTTGAGCTGGTCTTAGCCATAGTTTTGGAAGCCTTCATTTGGGAAAATTGTAAAAAAAAACAAATATAATCCATATAACCTTTCTTCTCATTTTGTGCGCTTAATGGGTTATGAAATATATTGGGTTAATAAATAATTTTATCTTGAATCCTCTTCTATGTTAAGAATATATAATAAGATTTCTATTGTAAAATTTGTATATTACAATTTATATTTTTTTAAATCTTGTTTTTATTTTGCTAATTAGATCCCTGCAATTAAAAATTTTGTTGCAGATGAACATATCATCTCAAGTGGCCAAGTCTCATTGTCTTTTTTTTTTTGGCAATCCTTCGTTGTTAAATTGTTGAGGAGGATAATATTGTATGGTTTTAGAAGGTTGAAACTTTATTCATTTACCTTTATATGTTACAGAGGCAATCTGGAAAAAAATGATAGCTTAATATGCTACTCTTAACAATTTCAGTTCTTCGTATACCCATATATTTTATAAGGGCTCTTGGTTCTGTATTTGAATAGCTAATGGAATATATATATGTGTGTGAAATTACTAAATGTAAGTGCTTGTGTTTTTTTTTTTTTTCACAGGTGGCAAAAGAAGAATTATCTCGTGAATGTGACTATGAGTTGGAGGCAGCAAATCAAAAAAGGTTTCATAATCTGCTATCCAACGTGAAAGGGTTTTATGTTCCTATAGTCGTGGATGGTATTTCAAGTAAAAGAGTTTTGACTACAGAACTTGTTCCTGGTAATGTATTATATATTTAATGCATGTGTTTTTTTTTTTTTTTTTAAAAAAAAAGTAAAAAAATTATGAGGTTTGTGTAATCTGGTAAGGAAAACTTTATCAGAAATTATTAACAATTAAAGAAGTGTGTGACAGCTTCCTGTAGTTTTGATTGAAAATAGCACATATAATCATATATATATCAATAATCTTGTTGCATAGCAAAATACTTCTTTTAGTAGTAATGCTATTATGTTAATTGAGTGTTCTTAAACTTCACTTCCCTTTCTATCTGTTAAAACTGAAGAGAGAAATAAAGAAAGAAAAACGCAAGAATATAACGTGGTTCGACCATTACGAACTACATCTATGGCACACAAAGCCCAAAGGGCTACACCTCTTTCATTATATTCTCTCTTAATTTTGTTTACAATGACTCACCTCTGTTTATACGTGAGTTGGAAAAGACTTGTAGTTAAAGAATAGAAAAGACTTGCTCTACAAGTATAATAAAGAAAAGACTTCAAAGATAGTCAAATATAAATATGGTAATAACTTGTTGCTCAAGTATAGTAATGTTAACACTCCCCCTCAAGGTAGTGCTTGTGTGAAAATAACTCCCAGCTTGCATATCAAACCATAAAACGGATCTTTTTCCAAGAGTTTGGTGAAGATATCTACAAGTTGAGATTGTTCAAATAGTATTCGAGAGAAAAAAATAACCTTATGAGAACGGGCAACCTCGATGCCAAGAAAATATTTTAGTCTGCCCAAATCTTTAATAAAAAAATTAGTTTGAGGAAGTTACTTTTTTTTTTTTTTGATAAGTAAGATTTTATTAAAAACTCTCAAAAGGGGAGCGGAACCCAAAGAAACAAAAGAGCCAAAGGGCGCCTTAGACCTTCAGAGAGGCCAAAAAAACAATAATTTCCTTCGTAGATCTATAATCTCTCTCTGAAACCCAACAAAAAAGAGTAGAAATAACAGAGAACTTAAGCATAGCAACATACTTCTTTTTTCTATCAAAATATCTCCTAGTTCTCTCAAGCCAAATACACCACCAAATACAGAGCGGCGTAGCCCTCCAAGCATTCTAAATGGAAGCCCCAACTGAGACGCCTCTCCAAGCCTCAATCAACCCTCTAGAGGAACACGGCATAGCCCAATGGACCCCAAATAAACCAAGCATCAAATCCCAACAATCTCTGGCCATGCCGCAATGTAAAAGGAGGTGATCAACTGACTCCTCATTGCACAAGCACATATAACAATGATTGACCACCACTTGATTCCTCCTTAAATTATCCTGGGTTAAAATCTTACCCAGGACGGAGGTCCAAGCAAAAAAAGCGACCTTGCGAGGAGCCTTGGAATGTCAAATAGACTTCCAGAGGAAAGGGGTCTCCGTGACCAAACGAAAGGCATCTGAAAAAAGACCTAACCTCAAAACGGCCTTACGAGTTTGGAACCCAGAACCAACGATCCGACTCCCCAAAAGATATCACCTGGTTATACAGAAGCTCCAGAAAGCGAGAAACATCCTCGATCTCCCAATCCTGAAAATGCCTCCTGAAGTGAACATCCCAAGTCAGTCTCCCGTTATCAAGATGATAACAGTCAACAACCATGGCCTGTCGGTGAGAAGCAATCCTATAAAGCCGTGGGAAAGCGAGAGCAAGAGCGAGTTCCCCACACCAGAGATCCTTCCAAAAACTGATCCTTCTTCCATCTTTAATTCGAAAATGAACATACTTGCAGAAATCATCCCAACCCCTCCGAATGAAATTCCAAACTTCCACCCCCCTTGGACCACGCCTCACAAGAGAGCACCACCCATCGCTACTTTCCCCACATAAATCACTTGACTGTTACATTGGGCAAGTGCTCCCCTTTTGAGCACTTTTTAATGAAATTTTATTTATTTATCAAAAGAAAAAAAAAAAAAAAAACCTTTAAAGTAGAATGATAATGAACTTAACACAATTTAAAAAGAAACAAGAAAATTTCATCAGGAAAATTGCTTTGTTGGTGAAACCAGCAGAAAAAATCAATGCCAGCAAATATTCAACGATCAACTATTTACTCCCTTCCTCGCTACCAGTTAACAATGACCTTCCAGTATCCTCCTAGTGAATGAAAGGTATAAACTTCTGTTCGGGATGACAAAATTAATCAGCAACAGTGCAAGGGACCCAAGGCCAACTCCATAAATAATGCATTCAACAAAGCAGCCTTAAATCAACAAGAAGACTTCAGAGGTTTTTCTCACTTCACCTTTAAGCCCCAAATTTAAGTGTGCACAGCAGCACATGCTTCATTTTATTTTATTTTATTCATTAATTTTTTTTTTTTTTTGGATTGGAAGAAAAAACAACTATTAAACCCCGTGATAAAAACCAGCCAATCAGTCTAAAATCACAAGGAAGCTTATCAGAATAAGAAAACTCACTTCAGATTCCTAAAGACTGAATAGGCAGAAAGATAAATCAAGTCCCATGGATTTTCTATACCTTTAGTAGGGCACCTTCTTTTTTTATTCCTAAATCCCCCATCCCTCAATCGTGAGATTCGTGAAGGGAAAAAGAGGGAACCAATTAAAATAAACGCAAAGAGTCTAGATAACTCACTTAATCACCAACAAGAAGAAAAGAAAAAAAGAAAAAAGAAAAAGAAAAAGAAAAAAAAAAAGGGTATATCTTCCTTCATTAATCCAATCAAAGGATTGTGTATGTCAACGTAAAACAAAACAATATCAAGATAGGAACAAAAAATGCACATAATCACCTGACTCTGAATTTTTGGCAAGAAGGCCATTGTATTATTTTTCAGTTCATGAATCATGATAGAAATGAAAAAAACCAAAAGGGCTATACAAATGCGCACATTTTAGAACCTAACCATTAAAAAGCAAACCCATACCAGAGGACATATTACAAAGTCAGTAACCACAACACACGCATTATACATACATACATATATATATACACACACATACATATAAGTGCAACAGAACAATATTGGTTCCAATACATGAGAAAGTCTGATTCGCACATTAGTATTAGTCTAGTTTCATTAGAGGTGCACGGATTTACATACATGTATATATGTGCAATTTTCTTTTCTCTTGATAAATTTTACAACATGTACACTACAAAACCTGAGTTTGGGGCATCAGTAAACAAGAGAACAATACGGCTTACCTGAACGGACGTAACGCCCGAGACTTGTCGGAGAACGGAGGTGGTTGGAGGAAAGTCGCCGGAGAAGTTCGTGAACGACGATGCAGACCAAAGACCAGAGTCGGCTAAAGTGGGTGGGTGAGTTCCCAAATGGTACTATACCCCAGCTCCGATTGGAAAAATCAATAACCTAGGCAGGCAACTGATATTATCTAATGAATCAAATTACCACAATACCCCTAACGTGTAGGTTAATTTGTTACATTTCAATATCTCAAGATGACACGTCGACCATTCTTTTTCTTTCAACAGCTAAATTACAATTTCAGCCCTCATTTATATATAAATAATAATAATAATAATTTATTTTTTGTTTTGTTTGCTAAGAGCAACCCAATGCTTACATTCTATACACTTGTAAAAACTGTAGTGCCACGTCCAGCACTTGTGCTGACATGGCTCTACACTTATTTTGAAAAACATAAAACTCTGTTGTGCACCACCACACGCAATTATACATTTTATTATATATAATCACTTTTATTATTTTATATACACAATTATATCATCACTGGCCCACCACACACTTACTTTTTCATTTTATATACACAATTCTCACCTTTTTGTATCCGCCAGGCCACTCAATTCTACACATTTGGAGTGGCAAAGTGTACAATATGTGGTGGGGTCTCTAAGTGTACAATGCGCACAAAAGATGCTTTGGTTGTACACAGACTTAGATATTGTAGAGAAAAGCCATGCGCTGAGGATGCTCTAACAACTCCGGCTCGTTAAAAGCTCGGCTCGGGCTCATTCATTTAGCAAACGAGCCAAGCTCAAGCTCATTTATTAGGCTCGTTTATTAAACAAGCCGAGCTTGGGACATATAAACAATATTTATAATCCTTTCCTTCTTGATGATGTACTTTGTTATTGTTTTTTTCCTTCTTTAATTATTAAAAAATGAACCAAAAAAATTAATACTATCATTTAGTTTCTTTTGTTTAATGTTATTTTTATAAGAAAATTTTCTTTTATAATTAATGATGCTACTTGTAAATTCTGAATAAATTAGTTGTTATAACTTTCTCTGCAAATTTATATTTTTATGAGATCCTGCACTATTTTTTCTTTTTGGGGTTAAATCCTCCTCCTGTGTTTGTTTTTGCCTTTAAAAGTAAATTATATGAATGAAGAAGGTTTAAGGATGAAGGTTTGATTTCCTCACCTTCCAAAGTAAATTATGCGAATGAAGTTTCAAATCCCGTAGGGGCACATGGGTATGTGAATGTGTTTCTTACCGACGAAAACAAACCATTCAGTAAAATGCAAAAGCAAATTGCCAAACTCACAACTAGATTCATCTAGCAATAAAATTTTTGGCTTCGGTAAATCATCATAATCTTACATAGTGATACATTATGAATATAAAATACATGCCACAAAACCCAACCAAGTAACTACTCCCTCATTTGTAAAAATGAGGACCATACAAGAAAACTGAAGGTTTTCCTATGAGCGAATTCGAAGAAAGATTATCAAAGTTGAAATTTATACGACTTCTTGTTGATGATCATCGGTTAAAATTGGGATCAAACAAGAAAGCTGGAGGTGTTCCTCTAAAAGAATTCAGAGACAGATCATCAAAGTTGAAGTTGATACATCTTGTTGATGAGGAATGCCATGTCAATCTACAAAACAAAATGTGGCTCAGAATGCATTATTGCCCACATTTCTTATATTGCACAATACTGCAAACGAAAATAAATAAATAAATCTTACATTTCATAAATTAAGATCAAACCTAAGAGACAGAGAGAGTGCACTCTGGTGGAGAACGAAGATTGTACCTGGAGTAGCTTGCAGTGGAGGAATATTCGGCAAAAAGTGGACTACTGTTGAAACAGATATTATGATGTTGTATTAGAGAATGCCATCCGATATGTTTCTTTGCAATAAAGACACAATAGAGAAATATATGAAAGCAAAGTAGAGAACCAAAAGGCTTGACCCTTGGTGATTAATGAACTACCAATATGTTTACATATTTTCTTTTTGGGATCTGACAATGTGATGCGCATATGTGCCCTAGTCCTTAACAACATTTTTTTGACGCGAAGCATGTGTATAGCTTTAGATTTTGTGACAACTTTTGCTCTAAAATAATGTATGACTATTATTTGAAAAAAATGCCAACCAGACCGTCACCCCATGGTATAAAACAACCCCAGGCATAAGTAAACACAAATTCATAATAACATGAACAATTAAGTGCAGGGATAGAAGTTAAATTTAGAAATTATTATATATAAATGGTGTTAATGACCCATATTTACCATTTGATGGAGTCAAAGTCTCATAGTTTGGAAAAAATGAATTTGACCAAAATACTGACGTGGATATGGAAAAACAATGTTCATTTTGTCAAAAGGTACCACTTTTAGGCACATAGGTATCACTTTTTGTGTTGCACAAAAAGTGGTACCTGTGAGCATAAAAGTAGAACATCTATGTCCAAAATAAAAATGGTATCTGGTAATAAAAAATGGGACCTGCGTGCACAAAAAGTGGTACCTATGTGCCTAAAAGTGGTACCTTTTGGCAAATGAACAGTGTTTTTTTATGTCCACGTCAACATTTTGGTCAACTTCATTTTTTCGAAACTATGAGACTTTGACTCTATCAAATGTTAAATATGGGTCATTAACACCATTTATATGCAATGATCCCTTAAATTTAGGCAAAAAATCATAAAATCCCCCTCAAGTATCAAAAATCAGCATTTTTCACCCCTAAACTACAAAATCAAGCAAGTCAGTATCTCTACTATCAGAAATGTGCAGTTTGACCAAACTTTTCTGGCTCATTTCAGGCCAACAGTTGCACACGTGAGTAGTACTTTTTTTATAATTCCATCTTTGCCCATCCATTTGACCATTGTAGCCCTCTTTCATTCTTTCTCTTCTCTCTCCACCTGCTATCACCTACCCTTCATCTCTCTCTCCATAAATAGTCATCTCTCTCCATAAATAGACAGATCTATACAACCCTTATATGAACAAGATATATATACCCATATATATATATATACACACACAATCTCATTTTATGTTTCTTATTTTATTTATTTATTATTGTATTACTTATTTTTTATATGTATATAAATATAAATGCACATTGTGTAAAAAAAAAACCTAACCCACTTTTGTTTCCCCCTTCTCTCTCTCTCTACGCGATGCCGCCAGTTCATCCGCCTTCTCTCTCAATTTCACCACCGCTGCGAACTTGTCAGCAGCCGTGTCTCCATCTCCGGTGCTCTAACCCTAAACCTTGACCAAAGCACCTTAACTTTAGCTATGACTAGAATATCACCAAGTAGCCGTCAAGTGGTGGTGGTGGTGGTCGTCATCAAAAACAAAGTCGCGAGGAGAGAGAAAACGAAGGGAGATGAACTTATACAGTATTTGATAAAAGGTATCAACGTATGCTTCTGATCAACGCTGACTGTATTTTTTTGTTGATGTGGTCAGCTATGATAGGTCAGGAACCTAAGTTTGTTATAAAAATAAAAAATAAATTATCCCAAGCTTGTCGTCTACCAGTTCAGTTATATCCAAAGTTTGTCCGCTACCAGGATTTTCATTCCCTAACTTCAATAATTTAAAATCCAAAGCTTTTGTACATAAAATTAATAACTCTAATTTTTCGTTTGGTTCTCAGAAAATTTGTAGGAAAACGAAAAGAAATACAAGGACTAAGGAATATGAATCTTTAAAAATAATAATAATAATAAAAAAATAAAAAAATAAAAAAATAGAAGAAGAAGAGTTTTAGAGAGAATGTAATTTGTAGAGAGGGAGGAAAAGAAAATTTTTCGTTTGGTTCCCGGAAAATTTAAGGAAAACGAAGAGAAATATGAGGACTAAGGAATATGAATCTTGAAAAAAATAAAAAATAAAAGAGTTTTAGAGAGAGAATGTAATTTGTAGAGAAAGGGAGGGAGAGTACCGTCTGCAGGCGGAGTTTCCTTGGACATACTACATATATAGCATGAGGGTATTAATGGTATTTCACAATTTTAATTTTATTCGCTTTTTTTTTAAATGTTATTTATAATGGGCATTTTCGTAAATGTACAATGCTGATACAGGAAATAAGCCGGAAAGGACTGCCAGGGGGTGAAACTGCTCATTTCTGATAGTAGAGGTACTGACTTGCTCGATTTTGTAGTTCAATGGGGTAAAATGCTGATTTTTGATACTTGAGGGGGGGTTTTATGCTTTTTTGCCTTAAATTTATACATACTTGACCGCATGAGCAAACAAGGTTAAATTTTAAAAGTTAAAAGATGTTACCTGTGATATGATTTTCCCTTCTAAAATTTTACTTTTGAGGATGACCATGTAAGAGCAAATGCAACAATGCATTTTCCATGAGGTTCAACCCATGCGGAAGCAGAAACCGTAGCACAAGGTGTCTCTCCAGGTGATGAAGGCATGCTAGGTCCAGTATTGAAGTTCTCCCAATCAAAGTGTCCATCCTTTAGACATATAAACACAAGTCAACAATAATAAAAGTATGCATAATGCTTTTAATTGGTAGACACTTGACATGCTTAAGAAGGAATTGTTGTACCAAGGAAAAGTATCATAGAATTAGATAACCAGGACCATTTTTATTCCTAATACAAAGTTCCAAAAATGAAAACTGTTCAACTCTACAGAAAAGACTTGTACTGTCCAAAACAGCAGCAAAAGTAACGTTGACGCAGCAAGTGTAGAAAGGTCTATAGAAACCCGATGGTTAAAACTATTACCTTCACCATTTTACCCCATATATCTTTCGCAGTAATGCAGCTTCCTTCAGACAGCCCAAAACAGGGCTGAACAGTCACACTTACATTCTGAGTTTC
>JAOTQH010000040.1:3138176-3150682 GCA_025631255.1 Cornus kousa
ATGGATCTCTTCCCCAGTAGCTCCATAGACACTCATGTGTATTTGTGTTTATGTGCAGTCGTGCACACAATTATGGTATATATTATCCAGATACTCCACATGGTTGGCAAGTTTAGTGAGTTTGTTTGTTGTTCATAGTTCATGTAGCTCTGAAGAAGTGGACATCATTATTTGGAGATATTTGTTTATACTGCATCTTCTTTTCACTCCCGATCTGTTTCTTTTAGTTTTAGGATGATCTTTAGGCCTATGATTTCCTTTATCTTTGCAATCCTGTGTTTTTGAAGGTGGTAAAACTTGCTATGCTAGATTTTATTACATAGTTTCTGCAAGGTGTCTACGATTAGAAACTTCTGTCGGTCTTGCTTCAAACTCAAAGCTTTGTAATTACATGTTTCTTTATCTTCATTCCCAGGAGTAGCCTTGCAAGCTATATTCTTGGCCTTGACGTGGACAATGGAACCGAAAGAAAAAATGTGGAAGATATGTTTTCGTCTGTATTTTCAGCGTTACTTGATGCTCTTCTTTTGCGCGCTCAGGTTTTTTGTTTGTCTATCTGCTTTGTTTCTGGTGTGGTTTGGTAATCTATTTTATTTCAATGTGCAATCTATTTCTCTTGTTGGTTTGTTTCTATTGAAGAACAATTATTCTTCTAGGTGGTAGCCATGGTTTTTTTTTTTTTGCAAAATCTTCTTCATATTTTTGTATACTAGTAAAAGTGGACGTGCATGCACATGATTAAAATTCTAATTTACAACAAAATTATAAATTAACCTATTGAACTTAAAATTTATAATTTTCAATATAGTCAAACGACAATGAAAAACTATCAAAACCCACATACTGAAATTGTTGAGTTTGAATGAATTGTTTAAAGTCACATGCTGACAGGAGAGCAATGCATTCCTTGAGAATATATGGTTTTAAGTTTACCTGCAAAGAGGTTGGTGTAGAAAACGTGAAGTGAGAAAACTGCTTTTGAAGTATCAATTGGGGGAGATTGATGAGAGAGAATGTGGAAAGTTGTTGAAGGAGGAGGGTTGCTTTGATGGCATATCAAGTCATGTTTGTGTGAGAAAACACCACAAACCCCACACCCCCACCCCCAACCCCTTCCTTCCCTGTAAGACTTGTAAGTAGTGTTTATTCTGAACAAAATAATTCAATGTTCCATCACAAAGAGAGAAATATAAGAACTAAAAATTAAAGTTGGACTTTATACAAGGTTGCAAGTCTCCTATATCTTTAATAGGATTGAAGTACTTGAAGGAAAAAAAAAAAAAAGCATCAAATAGAGATGCATCATAGACATTTTTTGAAAAAAACTGTGAACAGGATGCAATGCCTTAATAAAACATCCAAAATAGGACAAATGGCTTCTAAGAAAAACTGACTTAAGCTTTCCATCACTCCCTCAACATCCAATGCCACTCCTTTTGGGATGAACCTTGGTCATCTTCACCTCATCATTTGATTCGCCAAGATCAACAAACTGATCATGCTACTCATCATAGTCCCTCCTCAACTGTCCCTGTAGTTCTCTCTCTCTTTTATTTATCTTTCTTCCTTTCTATCCCTGCCTTTAATTGTTGCATCATTCGTTCTCTGACAAATCTGCTTACTTTTAGACATCCCACTACATTCCCTTTCTTATGAGCAAAATGCTATTTAAATTGTGTAACACCGCCACTAACAACTCTACCACATAAGAAGCATCTCATTTTGTGCCTATCATTATCTTCTGGGGCACTAAAGTTCCACCCAAAATGATCGTTCCTGCTGCCCTAGTCCCACTCCGTCGTTGTCCTTCCTGTCGGAAGGCTTGACACTACCACTACCACCCTTTCCAACTTCTCCGTATGTGAATGATACGTATTTTTGTAAAAAATCACAAATCTTTTATTAATTTTTTTGTCACACAACATATATAACGGGTGTATAGTTAGCAGTTACAAATGAGAATTACAAAACAGAAAATAAAAATACAAAATAAATCTAAAAATTAAAAAAATTAGTAAAAAAAAGTACCAAGTTAAAGATTTGGAGAGAATTACGAATTGTGACATATATTATATCACAAAAAATTAGCATTTACACATGATAATTAGTTAAACAGAAAATACAAGATAAATAAGTCTGAAAATTTTTAAAAAATTGTAAAAAAGTAAAATACAAGGCAAAAATTTGAGAAATTTTTGAATCACAACTGTGGAGTTGGACTGATGAGGAGGCAGTGGAGTTGGGTTTTATCAAAGGTTTCAGGGTTGGTGGGAGTCTACTATTCAGGTGGAGATTTCCCATTTGTTATCTGCAAACGACACTTAGTCTTCAGTGATGCTGAGGTGTCACAGATGAGATATCTGTGGTGCGTATTGATTTTTTTTCATGCAGTCTTTGGCTTGAAAATAAATGTGGGTAAGAGTGTGCAGGTTCCAGTTGGAGAAGTTGCAGAAATCTTTGACTTAGCTTATACTCTTGGTTGTGGAGTTGGATCTTTCCCTATCTCATATTTGGGGCTGCCGTTGGGGTTGTCTTTGAGAAGGACGGGAGGAATGGATCCTGTGGTTGAGAGGTTTGAGAGGAGGCCAAGGTACCCTGATGAAGAGTACTTTGTTTAGTCTTCGGACTTATTTTCTCCCTTTTTCAGATTCCTCCTCAGTGGCTGAGAGGATTGAGAGGCTGATGCAGGAGCGTGTAGGGGCGATTCGAAACTAGAATTGAAGTAGAGTAAGAACGAGATTAAGAGAGAAAGGGTAGAAGAATAGAGGGAAGAGGAATTAGAAGAGAAGAAGAATTCAGAGGGAGAAGAAATCACAAATCACGATAATCTCAAATTTCAATATCAATAATAATCATAAAAGCTAACTTTCCCAATGTCTGAACCAACATATAAATAGACATCAAAGAAAACCCTAATCAACTTATTACCATAAATAAAACCCTGAATTGCTGAAATATCCCATAATAATAATAAATAAACAAAAATCCCTAATTCTATCTTTCTTTCCCACATCTCCAATAATAGGCATGGACCATATGGGCTTCAAGCTCTCGGGCCAGGCCCGGTTCTTCATCAGAAATGGTACCACTACAGGCTGTTAGGGATATCTCATTAGATATTTTCTCAATTGTTATGATCTATTTAAACAGTTTATAGACATTTTCATAATTGTTATGAGGAAATTCCAACACCCACCCTCTCCCCGGAAAGGTAAAACAAAAATGCTTCCAAGAGCCCTTGGAAATTATGTTGTGATTATCATGAGAGACTTATATCTTGTAGAATTACTTATATTGTGATGATTATGAGAAGCCTTGTTTTCTTTTACAAGTGACGAGATATATTCATCTCAAATAGCATCAAATAATTAAATGATTTTAAGGCTTGATTATAATGAAACTGGAATAAGTGGAAAAAACTGTCACATATTTGAATACTATCGTCTGAGTTTTCAGTGTTACTTGTGAAGAATTTATGGCACTTTCTAATAAGTTTCATTTTTTTAGGTGGTTGTGCCAAAAACCTATGTTAAGTATACTTCACGAAAGGTTCTAACTACATCATGGGTAGACGGGGAAAAGCTGTCACAAAGTACAGAAAGTGACGTTGGGGAACTGGTCAATGTTGGAGTTATATGCTACCTGAAGCAGGTGATTGATTCTATCAATTTACTTATGAAAGCTAATGCACTGTGGATATACAGAGATATATACCATTACCTTCAACCGTGTTTTATTTATTATTATTATTTTATAAATACCTTCAACAGTGTTTCTTATGTAAATAGCATGTAATTTTTGTTTTTTTAGTTGATCTAGTTGATCAGATATGTGCATTCTTCAGTTTTATTTATTTATTTATTTATTATTATTATTTATCATTGAAGTAGAGAATTCTAGGCTCTCGATGGATTTAACTATGTGATTCTAGATCTAACTAATAATTTTTTTTGATCCCGGGTAGATCATTTCTGTGTTTTTTTAACTTACCGAAAGCTATCTACTTGTGCTTGATACCTTAAATTGATTTTTATTATAGATTCTGCTGATATATTGATTGGTTATGTATGGAATCTTATCATACATATTACTGCACAAGTACTGTGCTATGAAGCATCCTTTCTGCATATAGTGATAGGGATGGAGCAAGCTTCCATTGTTTGATAGAGGGGAGACAAAGAGGGAAAGAAGCATTCCTCCAAGCCCACCATTTTACTTCCATCTAGAAGTGGGAGGAAGAGGAGAAGAGAAATAATGAATATTTGTTGGATAAAATCAAAAAGACTTTATCACCCTCATTTAAGTGTATTAACTTTAACTTATTAAAAAAAAGAAAAAGAAAAAGAAAGTGCATTAAATTTAAACAATTAAAGGTATAATAGTAAAATAATTATTATACCACCTCTTTCTTTTTCTTAGACTCAACTAAACAAAAGGAGGATGAAAACCCTCCCTTCCCTAGTGATGCCTCTTCCATCCGTCGTCCTATTCCTTCTGTCCATTTTTCCATCCCTCCTACCAAATGAAGCATTACTGTGATTCTATGAAATTTATTTTTTGAGTACTGAGATTCTATGGATTTTTTTTTAGTGATTCTAATTCACCGAGACAGAATCTTCAGTTGTTGCCACATTGTTAGATATTCAACACCTGACTTGGTAACTATGTTTTTTTATTACTGAGAAGTGCCTATGAAGTGACCTCCATGGTCCCACAAAGCAGGAACCAGAACAGACCCTCAAGGCTGCAAAAAACATGTCTATTTGCCACCCGGCTCTGTGGCCAATGCAACAGTTCCTTTCTGGGCCGACACATGTTGCCCTAGTAGACCAGAATCAGACAAGTTAAAACAACATGATACTTGACGCTACAAAACTCTCCTCCTGGGCATAAATAATGGCCACTGTAGAGTAACGAGTAGGCATCTATCTTACAATGATAAGCTTTATCCAAAACTTTTTTCTTCTATTGATGAATGACTTTTGAAGGGATATAAAACCCTAGGAGTGGGTTTTGATGGTAAGTTGTCTCATCTAGATGGCAGATTGTTCTTGCAGATTGGGTAGCTAAAGGTCGTTGCGAGGCAAACGATGCCATACAGCTATGAACATGTTAGCTTTTTTATTATCAATATAGCAACCTTTGGTCAAGTCATGTGGGTATAATCCGAATAGAGGCAGCATCATCATCATCATCAACAACAACAACGAACAAAGCCTTTTTTCCCAACTACTTGGGGTCAGATAGAAGCAGGGTAATCAGAATAGAGGTGACAGATGGAAAATGGTAGGGGGTATTCATTGCAGTCAAAGACAATATATTATCTGATTGGACAAATTAGGAGTTAAGAGGTTCAAAATCAATCAGTAACTACTGTTAAATTGGTTGTTAGGTAAATGGTACATGTTGAAACTAACTGAAAAAAAGAAAATTTTGGATTGACGGGTAGTGGTAACCCTCACTTGGCAGACATCATTAAGCTGAGATACTGGAAAGATGAGCTCAGCTGACATGCTGGATGCCATAGGAAAAATGAGGCTGTTTTGATATTTCTTATATATATATAAATATTTTAAATTTAGAATTTATGTATTTAGATAGTAAGCTTCACCCTGTCCAACATAAAATGAGAAGTTAAAAGTGACGTCAATTGAAAACAAATTGAGATAAATTGTTTAGGATGGGTTGGTCATGTGCAACGTAAAGGAGTTATGAATCAATATGAGTTGATTTGTGTCAAGGACTATAGGAAGGTTGAAACAACTTGGATGAGGGAGTGATTCAGACCATGTCTTTAGCAAAGAGCTGACCTGAGGTGAGGTGTCCATGTTGTCAATCCCAAATAATGCACAAGGCTTGTTGCATTGACTTGATTTGAGGATAATAGTTAGAGCGGCCCTGCATTTATTTTAGTGAAGAAGCATTTCCAACTCTCAAACAGTTAAAGAAGTGGTAATCATACTTTATTTAAACTTTACTTCAATATTCGTAATATTCCCAATTGTAATTATCGAATCTTACCCAAGTTGCTCTTAGTCCTAAATCCTAATGTGGTAATCCTTTGTTTTTCCTCCTTTTCCTTTCTTAATGTCTTTCTTCTTTCTCTTGCAATAGAAAACCGATGATTTAAAATTTGAGTTGCTATTCTGATTGAGAATGTTGCATGGTTTGGCATGATCTTGTCTATTTGTTGTTCCTCTTTACTGGTGTGGGTCTAGCCAAATGTGAATTCCATTTGTCAAAAAAATAGATAAGCTAATCAGCTACTGCAGTATGATGGACTTCTTGGAGGCCATGATTTGAAGATTACTTGAAGGATGATGTTTGTTTGGAATCATTTTGTAAACTGAAGACTTTCCATTGGCATTGTTATGGCATCCTGATAATTATCAAATAAGATTTAGGAAAATTTTGGAAACTTCTGGAAGTAGGAGATAGCACAAAAACTGATAAAATTTAGTATATATGAGTGGCAGTATTTTCTTTTACATGGTAAGCCAAGAATATGGAACAATGAGGAGGTACTAAGATACATTGACTTGTGGAGACATGGATAAGAACTTCATTCTGTCCTCATCTATAATTGAATCAGGAACTTGGAAAGTACGAATGTCAGAATAAGCACTTTCAGATTAATGTTAAAAACGACATTCATTTCAAGTACCTTCAAACATAAATGATTAAATATATGAAACATTACCTAAAAAGGCACTGGTGTTGCTACATAGGGCTTTTGAGGGAAGGGCGAATCTCAATGTGCTTTTAGGATGATAAAGTTACTTTGAGGATCTTGTGTACCCTGCAGCATGTTGGCCTTTGGCAGTAGATCTGCTTAGTATTTGTTGATTTCATTGTGCAGATGTAGGTGAGAACTGAGATAAAGGGACAAAAAGCATGAAGAAAGAAAAGCTTGGGTATCTTTTTTTTTAATTTTTTTTATCAAGCATATGAGCCCACATTTTGACAATTTGATCGAATTTTACTTGTATTGGATGCAAGATTACATAGTATATTGTTTATTTCCTTGTACCTATTGTTTTATAATGAACGCTCATTTGATAATTTGATCAAATTGATTTATTACATGAACTAAAAGCAACAATTAAAGACAAATAGGTATTACTTGTGTAGTTGATTCGAACCTAGTGTTAGTGGAGATCAATAAGACTTGTGTCCTTTGAAGTGTTAGGTTGTAGAAGCATTTTGCAAGATATTGACTAATGGTGGAGAAACTTCAAAATTGTGTATTCCTTCCAGAGACTGGAAAAGCAACCTAAACCCAAAATGCTAAATAAAGATGGTTCTTAAATGGCCTTAACTATACAACTATGAGCCATGCAAGTACTTCCTGATATTTATAAGGTTTATATGTTTTAATGCGGAAAAGTTTATAGATTAGCCATGTTTCTGTGAATAAATGATAATTTTGTTACAAGAGAATAGGGCATGAACCTAATAAAGGCGGGGTATATGAAGTTTAACATGAACATTCCGTAGAAGTCTCCATATAAAGTTTAAAGGGGAGAGATTGTATTTCTTTAGATGAGATCATGGACTTTTTGGGGTCTTTGGGTCCATAGGTCTTCCTTTTTCTTTTCTTTTTTTCGGTTTTTGTACAGCTCTTGGGACGTGTTCCCCCTCTTGAACGCTTTTTAATACATCTTTACTTATCAAAAAGAAAGAAAAAGAAAAAGAAGTCTTGATTTAGGAAAGCCTAGAGAAAAGAAAAAGGAGATTTCCAAAATAACAATGTAAGGAGTAGCTAGGGCAGTTCTTCGTCATAAAGAATTCTTGTACCCACTCCAACACGGACCAAAATATAAATGGCTATATTGTCTTTTTATGTCCTTTTCTTTGCTTATGATACTTGTGGCATGGATAGTTGCAAATTGCAGTATGCAAATTCTCCGTAACAAGCGTCATTGCTATTTTCTGTAAATATGTGGACAAAAAATTTACTCACCTACCTTTTCTAACTCATTTTCATTTGGATTCGTAGTTGCTTGATACTGGTTTCTTCCATGCTGATCCACATCCTGGGAATATGATCCGCACTCCGGATGGGAAACTAGCTATACTTGACTTTGGTAACAATCTATTGCTTGAGTATATGGTGAAAGATCATCTTTCCACATGGTTAGCAGCATCATATGCATATTCTTGTTTGAAGTACTCTGTGATCTTAGTTTTACATTCTTCTTAATTGTAGAAATTACTTAAATAAACATTTTTGAATATCCAAGCCTGGCAAACCTTTTTTACTAAGTTGCCTACATGCAAAATAGGAACATGGAATTTAGAAGAAAACTACATTGATGTATGGTGAGATGACGGATTGTTTTAATAACAAAGAATATCCTTTTTAGCTGAACAGAAAATTCAACCAACCTCCTCTCAAGCAAGACAAATTTATAATCTTTTGCATATGTGATAATTCTGCCTAGGAATCCAACCCCCTTAAACCATAAATATATCCAATAGATCACCACACATAACCATGATATTAGGTAAACTTATCTCATCTAGAAAATGGGCCGGGAGTTTGCTTTTGCACCAATTATCGCAGGAAGGAATAGACAGAAAACACGAGAAGATGGAAGTCAGTCCATAATCTTGTTAACTCTCCACAATAATAATCATAAAATCAGCAGTGCTCTCATAGCTGCTGATTTCTTTTGCATCTATCAAAAAAAACACTAACGAAAAGATAAAAGATAAAAAAACCAGGTTATCAAAAACCTAGAAGATAGAATAATCCTGGAACACATCTCTAGAATATACTGGCATGTGGGTCCCATCCTGATCATGCCAGTGGCCTTAGAACTAAAACTTTTCAAGAGCGTTCGCTATTGTTAGGAAAAATCTCAAATGCGTGATGTCATTTGTACAGGCGTTAAGGCAAGAAATACTTGCATGTTCATGACTGAATGTATTAAACTAGCCGAATAATTTTATCAGAAGAGCAAAACAACTCTCGCTCAACCAGTTTCATTCTTCCAAGTTCCGTAGTGTTGAAGGATTTATATATTTAAGTTACACCCACTCTAATAGTGTAAGCTTTTGGAGTAGATGGTTGTTAACATGGTATCAGAGCCAAAGATCTCGAGTTCAAACCTCACCGTCACCCTAATTAAAAAATTGAAAAACATGCGTTGGACCAAAAAGAAGGCCACACGTGAGGGGGCGAATTGAAGGATTTATATATTTAAGCCCTCTCTAATAACTTAAGTTTTTGAAGTAGATGGTTGTTAACATGGTATCAAAGCTAAAGCTCTCGAGTTCAAACCTCACCGTCACCTTAATTAAAAATTTTAAAAACACGTGTTGAACCAAAAAGAAGGCCACACGTGAGGGGGCGTGTTAAAGGATTTATGTATTTAAGCCCTCTCTAATAGCTTAAGCTTTTGGAGTAGATGGTTGTTAACACTTAGCAAACAAAATCTGGAGTTGTTATCGAGCAACCTTCTTCTTTAATATTACCTTTTTTTTTCGTTTCTTATTTTTCCCCTGTAAAAGCTAGACAACTCCAATATGGCTAAAGACACAAGACCATCAAACTTTGCTCATATCAACTATCACAAAGAGACATCAAGAAGAATCAGCTTATTAAATACTGATGGAGCAAAGAGTCTTCTCTATCAGGGAGAGTTTTGAAGCTAGAAATGAATAAATGAGGTTAATAGTCCCGCAATTGCTAGCGCAAGTTAGGCACATGGAGGGGCTAAGGGCTTCTCCACCTTTAAAACTGGAAATGAATAGACAAGAGGTTAATAGTCCCACAACTGCCAGCACAGGTTAGGCACATGGCAGGGCTAAGGGCTTCTCACTTTTATTTCTGTCCACTTTTTTTTATCAATTTAAAGCGTTGATTTGTATCAGAACCTTGCCTTATGAGAACAAATATCATTCAGAAGCATAAAAGAAGTAACTAGCAAGTCTTGATTTTTCATCATCATTCATGTATGAGAAAAAAATGAAATTCCAAGAGAACAATCTCTGAAATAAAAGTAATAGAAAAGAAGCTGGTATGGATCTAGAAAGATGGTATAGGTGAGGCAAAGCATATTCTGAAGAGTCTCCACTTCAAGTTTTTAAAATATTAATCTAGTTGTACTTATCAAAATATATATATATATATATATTAATCTAGTTGTCGTGGGTGAAAATGAGTGTTGAATGATGAATATGGATGTACGCAAGAAAAAACTGGGTCATCTCCTTGTCAACTAAGATGGCAATATGCGACTGTCCCTCAAAACATAATGGGCATTCCATGCTGCATCCCAGAAACCATAGTTGTTCTGGATAACTGGTGGCAAAGTGAGTAATGCTCTCTAGGAAGACGTGACAAACTTCAGTTGGCTACTAGGCATTAATGAAAGAACACATGCTGTTTAATGTTTTAAGGATCTTTGGGCTTCTAAAATATAGTTATTTAGTTAGTCTCTTGGTCAGTATCAAGTACGGATTGTGCAATCACATACTTGGCTAAAACAACTACATGGTTGCTCTAGTAGTTGTAGGATGTTAATCTCTCTCTTTTTAGGCTGGCCACTTCAATTCCAAGAAAAGCTTAACTTTGAAATTTATTTCCAAATATCCTACTAATATCCACTCCACTGGACACTTGATTCAGTTGCATCAGCTCTAGTAGTCACAAATATGGAAAGAATGGGGGAATTAGTCCTATGTAATTAAAATTTGAAAATTATAAATCAATTGTGATACTCCCTCTGTCTCAAAGTAAATGTCCACCTTTCCATTTTTGGCTGTCTCAAAATAAATGTCCCATTTGAAAAGTCAAAGTACTATTTTTTTTAACATTACCAATTTAACCTTCTCACATTGAAGTATTGAACTTATAAAAAGTAAACCATCACATCTTGTGGAACCACTATGGACATATTTGGTAATTCATTCACTGCCAATACAATAAAAAAATATTAAAACCCATTCCCTTAAAAAGTTAGATTCCTGAAAAGGGACATTTAATTTGAGATGGAGGAGTATTATTTTCTTTACAATATCAGGCTTAGAGTGTGTGTGGGTGTACATATATATTGAGAAAAATATAATCCAAAAAATTAGAAAAATGTAACCAATAATAAACTTTTATTTTTTGTACCAAAAATATATCAGGTCGGGTTCCGTCGTGAAGGGTATTTGAGTCATTTAAAGGGGCATTTCGGTCATATAGAGAGTCAAACTTCGCACATGACATGTCGTATTTTTTCCGTTATGGTTTGATGGCAAACTAATGAGGAGGAGGTAAGTTGATGGATTTTTTAAAACGTCAAGGGGATTTAATGGAGTTTAATTGGTATAAGGGGGTTATATGATAAATACTTATCAAAAAAAAAGGAGGCGGGGGGGGGGGGGGTATGTGATAAATATTTATAGTATAAGGGGTTTTTTTGATTTTACCCTGCAAAATAACTATTTTGAGGCTATAACAAGAATTTTGAAACATTTTGGGGGAAGTGGGGGCATTGCCCCCCATCCCCCTCTAGCTAGCTCCTCCCCCTAAATCTGACAATGGTTTCTAGTGTCATGATTTTCAATTATTCATCAATGGATTTAATAAATCCCTTAAATATATTTCTTATGGATATCCCATTGCAAAGTTGTATGTTAGATATATGTTTTCTAAAGTTTGCTTTTGTTGTTTAGGCCTGGTCACAAAATTAACAGATGATCAGAAATATGGAATGATTGAAGCTATTGCTCACCTTATTCATCGGGATTATGGAGCTATAGTCAAAGACTTTGTCAAACTTGATTTCATTCCAGAAGGAGTTAATTTGGAACCCATTTTGCCTGTACTGGCCAAAGTTTTTGACCAGGCACTTGAAGGCGGGGGAGCAAAAAATATCAACTTTCAGGAGCTGGCATCCGATTTGGCTCAAATAACGTTTGATTATCCCTTTAGGATTCCGCCTTACTTTGCTCTTATAATCAGAGCAATAGGGGTGCTAGAAGGAATAGCTTTAGTGGGGAATCCAGATTTTGCCATTGTAGATGAAGCCTACCCATACATTGCTCAGGTATGGAAGAACTATTGGCATGTTGGTACTTGTAGGACCCTATTCATTCATAAATCAAAAATATTCTTATATGCAAATGCATGTTGTTAGATCACCCAGTGGGAAATCCAAATACTATTCTCAAGTATTTTGGATGAGAACACAAGTAAGCTCCTAAATTTGATGACTTTCTTTAAAAAAAATATTAAAATATTTATCAAATTTTTTTTTGATAACTTTCTTTTTCTGGTAAGTCCTAAATTTAAGTACTTATTACATTGCTTTGTGATAAACATCATTGGATTCTTTTTATAAGATTGTGGATGTTCCTACAAGCTACATAATCAGACTTTAAATCTTTTGCAGTCATTCTAATCAATTGTTATGGTAGCTGAATTGTAATTCAATATCTAAACCAACATATCAAGTATCTGAATTGTTACTTCTGTAACAAATTTATTTGGAACAAATTCCCTAAGTTGC